>JAOWBP010004006.1:5822180-6127756 GCA_028571105.1 Tragopan temminckii
AGTCTCCTTCTCTGGAGATATTCAAGACCCGCCTGGATGCCTACTTGTGCGACCTGGTGTAGGGAACCTGCTTTGGCCAGGGGGGTTGAACTCGATCTCTGGAGGTCCCTTCCAACCCCTACAATTCTGTGATTCTTGGTTATGTAGCCCTGTAGCCCAGTAAATATAGTGCTGCCTTTGCTTGGAACAGGCCACGGGCTGTTCCACAGACCTCGGGTGTTCTCAGGCTCTGTCTGGTCTTTTCTTGGCCATGCAGAGATGTGTTTTTCTTCTTAGCTTGCTTTGCTTCTAGCAGCAAGCGTCAGAAAAGCAGACAATTGTTTTTGCACTTCTGGTATAGTGAACTATCTATTGTTTTTTATATGTACGTATAAATATAAACCATGAAACTAATAGACAGCAATAACATGCTGCTACTCTAGTTAAAGTGATCTACAACCATAGATAAAATGCAGCATAGGAGAACATAGGCATAGGATTACAGTAGAGGCCTTAAAGTACAGGCACATGATGATACAGGAGGCTAAAGAGCTGAGGGAAAAAAAAAGAAGAGATTGTGAATTCACTCCTGGGAGCTGGGTCTAACCAATTCTAGGGTTAACAAGGAGAAGGAAGATCAAGTACCTAACACATGTAGAAGGCACCATATACTATCAATTTGTATGCAAGCAATCCTATGAAAAAAGAATTCAGCTGTGCAGAAAGATAACTCCAGCTGGAGTGGAAGGCAAGGAACAAGAAACCATTGACATCAACATCACACACTTCTGGAAAAGAGCTTGAATGCTCACATCTGACATATTCTCATTTCCCCGTAGAGCAAGCCATGCAGTAGAGAGACAACCAAAATGTAACTTAGAACCCAAGAAAGGGGAAGGTACTAGAAAGCTTGCGTATATAAATTTTACCAGTATATAATTTGAGTTATAAGTGGAAGTATCAGTGTAACTGGATGAATAATAGTTCTTTTGGACCATTAGGACTTAATTACACTAAAGAGAAATGCTTGGTTTGGCACAGAAACTGTTGGGGTTTCTTTACCTGCCACAGAATTTCAACTACAAATTTGCTGGAGAAGTCAAGTAACCCGCTTTGCGATTCAGATGCAATGAACTGGTAACTGTTACAGCATACAAGACTATGTTTGTATAGCAAATCGGGAGAGATGCTTACTCACTTGAGAGGTTATAAGATCTGTGACCAAGCCCTACATCAATTCTGTTTTCAGAAAATGGAATGGAGAGATTGAATTGAGAAACTTGAAAAGAATGTTATTGATCTCATTCCTCACAAAGTTAATTAGCGCTGTTCCTTCTTCCTAAATAGCTTGTTCTTAGCCTGCTTTCCAGATTAACTAAAATATTATGTATTTTGAGACGATACTATGCAATTCTAAATGACTGTTTAGCTTCAGAAAGAAAAAAAAATGAGAATGCAATAGCAAGAAAATACACTAGCATCTCACTACAATGAATAAGGATGCAAATATTATTTAAAAAAGCAAAAAATAAAAGTAACTGAGCTGATACTTGTACAAGCATAATTATATTTAGTACATCAAGACCTTAACACTGATTAATTATTCATCTCTCATTTTCAAAGGTGGGCTCAACAGCTCACTCAAAAATGCAATGGCTTTCTTAGAGCCAATTCCTAAGCAAAATTTTTTGTGGCTTACTCTGCAGAAAAGCCACACAAAATTTTGAAAATCAATAGCATAATTAAGGTGAGATGAAAAGCAGCTCGCACTCATGATGAAAATAAACTCTGAGTTCTTCACAGATACCTCAGAAAACTGGGAAAATTTTCTTTTCAAATTCTTTTTATGAATATTAATTTGGACTGCTGACAGTCAAAACTTTTGGCAAACAGTTCACTGAAGTTCAAATCACATCTTCATTTGTTAGAGGCTGCTCCAAAAGCAATACCTTCAAATCTGGTACGTGGCCAAAAAATTATAATTAGCTGATGAAAAAGGGAGTTAAGCCCTTAATCAATATCCTTTCAAGCCATCCTGACAGACTAGAGCAAAAGAGGTGGTACAACTAATGAGATAAAACTCCAGCAGAGAAAGAGTTCCATGACCAAAGCACTGTGCAGCAATCAAGGGGGAATCATTTCAACCCTTTAAGCTATAGGGAAGACCTCATCAGAGCAATCTTGAGTTCATTTCTTTCTTGTTTCTGTAATAAGAACAGAGACATCTGTGTCTAGGGTTTTCATTACATTCTACTTCTACACTACTTAACCTAATACCAAGAAAGTTGAAAAACTACTTCAAAACTTCATTTGCTTTATGAAAATTGGTAGCTTCTGCAGGAGGATGCAGATATAATTACACAGTACAGGATATAGAAAGAACAAAACTTGTCTTCGTTCCCAATTAATACCCTAACGCACACAAACCACATCAGCTCAGCATGCCTTCATCGGGCCACATCTTCCTTAGATGACTGAAAAATAGAGTGGGATGTGCTCCACATGCTTGCATGACAGAACTCCAAACTTCCAGCATGTATTGATACTTAAGGCAGACAGGTATCATCTCAAAACCAGACTTTCTTACAGCAGTCTTTTAGATACAAAGCAAATAGATTATTTTTGAGCTAAAATGAGAAGGAAATACAAACTACAATGAAAGGGTTGATAGAAAGCTGAAACCCAGAAATGTAATTGGATATCCATTCTTGACCTATCATTTCTTTTAATAGCAACACAAACACTGGAGCACTGTAAGAGATGCCACTTTCCTGGCATTGTAGGCAGGACTCACAAGGAAAACTCCCTTCACACATGTGAAGATTTTTCTTTTCTTTTTTCCCCACTTTTAACAAATGGTCACCATAAGAGGAGATGAATCAAAATTTAATATTTTCTCCATTAATGCCAGGACTGAAATGCAACTGAAACGGTTAATATCCTGTCACATCAGGACCAGCACCTTAATAATACTCCTATGCCTGGAGGCAAATTCAGTAACAATGTGAATGAAATGTCTGCATATCTTCTGTAACATTATATGAGCAAAAGTCTAAGTGCTACACTAAGTCAGAGTGAACATGACAAGGGAACAACTGTGCCATCTTTTCTAACACTTTTACTCACTAGTAACTCTGAATGCAAAAGTTTGGAAGTTGAATTTAATTCCATGCAAATGAAAATAAGGATTCTGGATACAATCTTACTTACGGTACAGAATCTTTACCATGTTCTTTCTCTTTGCAGACCTATTTTGCTGGAAGGTAGGAAATTTGGAACATTTAACTAAGTGGGCAATCAGACATTTCTAGTAATGACAACAACTGAGCATCTGAGCAATTCAGAAGCTGACATTTGTCTGCAGGAAATACTTAACAGGTAATTCAGAATCAGAAAATTGTAATGATGAAAGCTTGCAAATGAGCAGAAAAAGACACAAAATTTGTCAAGTAGATTTGCTCATTAAGCTGAGTTCTGCTAGGTTTACTTTGGAATGTTCTTTTCATTGATGTATGCCAATGCATGACTGTCTGCCTTTGCAGGTGCTCGCTATAGCTTGGTTTTTGTTTCAGCTGTTTGTTGTCTGAGTAATCTCACTTTATTGTTTGTGTGAGGTGGTGACGAAGTAATAAACTGTCTTTTGGGAAACAGTCTGATATGTGTTGAAAGATGACTCTGTGATCCTGCAGGTTCTGTCTCACAGCAATGCATACTGCACTTTTCCTCTTATTTCCACCCATTTGCTTTGGCACAAGTGGTTACTAAGAAAGCAGACAGCAAGTCAGTCCATATAGCAACAGCAAAACACAGTGATCTCAAAGAAGATATATTTTGGAAAGATGAAGTGTTATGGGATTACAAGTTAAAACCCAGATATGCTTTGTTTCTGTCCTGATCCAAAGGTTTAGCCAGGGACTTCAGGATGGAGAACACCACAAACATCATTGCTCACCAATCAGGAATCTTCTTACCTTTCTATAACAGTATTTAAAATCCTCTTCTTAACTGACATCAGAAAATGCTCCATTAGTACTCTGCATAGAAAAAGTATGCTTTGTTGCAGCTACTTGGTAAATAATTATAAGGGTGAACAACGTTTTAAAAAAAAAAAAAAAAAAAAAAAACCATATCTGATTGCAAACACTTTTACAAGGAAAAAAACAACTTTGTATTCACCTCAAAATAGCTGCTAGAATTTATGGAATGCTGTTTTGAAAAACATTTCTGTAATAATACATTTTGATTCTAGAAATCTATAATTAAGAATCTAATACCTGACAGAAGTAGAAAAATATTACTAATTTTTTTTTTTTTTTTTATGTCACCCCTTTTGAATTTGCTTTCAGCATTCACTTTCAAAAGTGTAATCAACATTGTAAAACAAATACTCAATATTCCTCCATGGAAATAAATTGATTTGGAAGGTGGACATTTATCTAAGAACAAGAAGGACATTCTCATGTTTGTTCCCACTAGTTAAAGGGCTCAGAGTGGTGGTGACAGTCGAAAAGTTCTTCATTTCCTCCAGAGCTTGCTCATTTTGCCATACAGCACAGTAGTTCCCACATAAGGCCTAAAATTTAGGAGCAGGCTCAAGTGGACTGCCTTTATCTATTTATTTATAACTAAAGTGAATGCTGTACTTCATCTATCAAAATATCTGAAATATGTATGGGTCAAATTTTGCTATAAACTGAGCTATTTTCTTCGAGGATATAGATGCTCAGAATAAAAACAGATCAAAGTACAGCTGAGCAGCAAAAGACAGAATGGAACCCATGCCAAATACCATTCAAGGAAGTATGCCTGCATGACAATAATGCAAGCTACGCAAATAAAAAGAGAATGATAGAGGCTCCCCAATAAGAAAAGAAATAATAACACTGAGAACACATAAGACCAATGCTTTATGCTTTTCCAGTTTCCAGCTGAGCAGGTTCTTGTTGCACTTCTTGTCATTGGAGCTTGTTAGTATCCCTGTTAAACAGGAAATTAATTTGAGCTATGACAACAGCACCTATAATTGTACTGTTATAATTTCTTTCACTATAATTTCAGTCAAACAGAAGCATTGAATCCTGAGAAGACAATGCTCAGAATGAGCAGCATCAAATATATTCAGTGAATAACCTCACATGAATAGTTAGACAATTATGCTTGAATGAGAAATGAATTCTGAAAAACAATACTTGATCTACAAAGTGATGGGCTTAAACACAGTCAAAGCACTGGAACCATCCAGTTCTTCAGTGATTCAAGTCCCTTAAGGTCATAGGCACATCACATTATACATGAGCAGTAGAGAGTGAGCAGCAGTACATCTATTTCAAAAAGTCATCACACAGATGAGACCACTGAACATATCCCAGTGTCCAATAACCAATTCTAAGGATACAATGAAAAAAAATCAGAAAAATGCCAAGAAGTGTCAAACTGTGGTCAAACTGTGTCAGAGAGAGATGAGGAAGGGATCAGAGATTTCAAACCAAAAGTGCACCTCACCTTAGGAAATTCAGAGGTGGAGCTAACATTTGAGTGAACATAAGGTCTTAATCTGGGAGGGAGACTGATAATGATTGCATGAGAGTGTAACTTGGCTTCTCAAGTATTGACTGCATGAGGGTGTAATTTGACTTCCCAAGTACTGAAAGCAAACTCTTTGACAAGTTAGACTGATATCAAGAAAGGAGTACTTCATACTACATTTACTACTGCTGCTCCACTAATAGATGTCTTACGAGCAATTAAATCACAACTTGGAGTTTCATAATGTGAAAGACAAATCACCAGTGCGATAATAAATTAATGCATAAAAGCCTTGACTACATTTTGGAACCAAGGCAGGTGGACAAACAGCATCAATGGTGACTACACAACAAAGAACTTGATCAGAGTAAAACAAAGCAGGAACATAGGGAAACAGAAACCTCACGGCAAGCAACAGGATGAGCCATCACGATGGATACAGACCCAATTTTCTAAGCAGACTGGATGCTCTTACTCACTGCTCTGACAAAAAGCATGGAACTGAATATATTGTCCTGATAAACTCAGATAATGAGCTCAATCACAGAAATTCAGAAAAGCCTATATCCAGCACAACCCACATTATTCCCATGCCCTGTATCAGATGAAGTGTGTGCCACAGCAGGGTGTTTTCACTTGTTTACTATTTACTGGAAGCATACTCATCTGAGTTATCAGCAATTATAGGAAAAGTAAACAATCAATCCAACTTTTAAAAGAAAAAGAAATCTTCAATTGCATAGTTCAAGGTCAGTGATGCTTGAATTGTCTGAAATCCGAATTTTTCACAGGCGCTATGGAAAATTACTGAAGGCTTATTTTAATACTTTGAATGTCAGCATTTCCAAGAAAGTCAGAATGACAGCTGTAGAGAAAGAAACGTATTTATGCCTGTAGTCTCAGGGGAGTTACTGTGATAAGGGTAGAGGCATGCAGCAGTAAATTTCAATTGTACCAGAAGTATTCAGCTGACTCATCACACTACATTCTCTTATTACAAGGGGGAATAAACCAGGAACCGAACAAAACAGTTGAAATACACCACATACTAGGATATACTTAATGAAACCTCCAGATCTCTGACTGAAAAGCAGAAGGCTGCCTCTAGACTTCAATAAGAAACAACTGACAGAAAAAGAAGGAAGTTTACAGCATTTAATGTAAGAATTTTGGTCAGAGACTGGACTATTCATGCGTATCTCTCTATATATAACCATGTAAATATATAAAGTAACAGTATTGTCTGCTTAAGAGGTGAATTTCATTATATCGTTAAAACTAGTAGCTAGTTCCTTGACTTTAATGACTGAAAATGTGATGATTAAATTAACCACAGTAGTTTTGAATGCAAATATAGATAGATCTGGATAGCATGACATATTACTGCCTTCTGATATACATTGGTGAAAATGAACAAAAGTGACTTTACAATGTTGGTTGACTGAAAAATGCATAGCTTAGGGTTTTTGGAGGGGAGAAGGTTAGTTGGTTTTGTTATTAGTGGTGGTTTTCTTCCTTTCTACAAATCTACAAACAAATCTGGTGGATACAGTTTGGCAGTGGTAAGCTATTAGAAAAGTGCACATGAAATGAAGAGAAGAATAGTATTTTTTGCCCTAGGCATGAAACAGCGCCCTTGAATTATGTGTTACAATCAATTTCCAAGCTTACACTATAGATAACATCTTTCAGTGATGTCTCATCAAACAAATTAGATCTGACCAGTGAAATACTGTAAGTTAGCTGGAATTGATGAAAATATTAATGCACTTGCTTTACTGAGCCTGCAGTGCCTGAAGTATTAACTCCCTTAGAGACCAGTAGCTACTTCACCCCAAGCAGGGATTTCTGACCCATGGACAACAAAATCTGTGTGGGTTCACTGCTAGGAAAAATTAGTATTCTATATTAAGCAAATGCTCTAATTAAAATCCAGAGTAGTAAGAATGCTACTTTTTCTTTTTAGATGACACAACAAAACCAGTATTTCTGAAAAAGAAAAGAATCCCAGCACAGATACAAATCATCATTTGTCAGAGTAAAAACTTAGTGGGTGGCATCTGTTTGGCACCTCTTAGTTGGACATCACAGAATGAACAATTTCTAAAACCTTCAATAGTCACCTTTAAAAGTTTGATTTGAACCTCATTTATGTCCAGGTTGTGCAATCAATGAATATACAGATGTTATAATTAAGAAACATACAGGAAAGTTAGGCTAAACAGGTTATCACACTAAAGAATAATGGATGGAAAGTTTACCCTTGTCCTGGGCTCACTGAGAACACTCCAAGAGGCGTAATCTCCAAAAGATATCCTTTCCCAGTGGTAGTCAGTTCTTACATGGGGTCTAGGAGAGGTGGAGGCAGGCTCCACCCCTTCCAGTAGCACAGGAGAATTGCCTTCACCTGTGCTCCCAGGGCTAACTCATTGCTTGCCTCAGGTGGTCAATCAGAGGTTCAGGCCGTGATTCAGCTGTTCCCATACACAGGTGAAAACAAGTTTTAGTTCAGAACTAACCCTTCAATATTAATATCACTATGCCATTCTTACGTATTTTTTAATAAAACTGCATTTGACATACTGCAAATGAGAAGATCAGAGAGTCAGGCTTTATACAAGCACTTAAAACCTTGTTTGTTTGTTTTAATTATGTGTTTAAAGGAACATTCCCATGTATATTTTCACAAAACCAAAATCTGTCCTTGTGAGATGCATGGAAATTGCAAGTGGATGACATTTAGAAAAATTAGGTCAAAACTTGTCTAGGAACCAGAATATTGCAATTTTATTATGTACATCTAATTTCATGCACTTCCTTGTATATACCCTGGCTTTCATTTACTTGAATGTCCAAGTTCCCACTTGTAAAAAGTTCTGTCTCTGCCATTCCGACAATTTGTGATACCTAAATTGTGTAACAGGATGAGCTTTAGAAAATGCAGCAGCCTCCTTTGGGCATACATATTGTACCACTGTCATATAAAGACACCAGAATGTTAACATCTGCCTGAAGAATAGGATAAGCCATATATATACCAAAAATTATTTGGAAAAATTTAACTTGATAAAGGATTTGCAATAAATTAGTACTTAATTTAGGTGAATCCAAACTAAACAAGTCATAAAAGATCTTCCTACAATTTGAATAAGTAAAAAAAAAAAAAAAAATACAAAGGGAAAACGATTAATCGATACCCTATATTGATATTGGCGTGAAACACTTGAACACCATTAATAGCATTTCTCTTCCCCCTTCCCCCAAAAAAAGCAAATGAAAAAAAAATAGAGCATCTATTTAGATGATCTCCCAGGGACTACTTTCCCCATGGATTGCAGTGTGGCTGCTTGCTAGCAGTAGTAACAGAAAAACATCTCACGATTTATTTACACCACAGAAAGGTGAAGACAGTGAAGTGGAGGCTTTGTGCTTTTCTGACCCTCTGCTCTTCACACGGAGCAGATAGACTCTGCCCCTGCCCAGAGCATAGAGCAGATCTGCCATCTATACCACCCAATCATGTAAGACGGCAGAAATTTCCTTAATGCTCTTCTAGGATACTTGTAAAGAAGGTCAGCAAACCCAGTGGTGCTTTGGTTTTTCTTAAGACAAGCTGAACATGAGAGTCTGAGATTTAGACATTCTTGAGGACTAAACAGAGAATAATAATGACAGGTTGTGTCTGCACAGACACTCGGGTGTCTGAGATTATTGCACTGGAGAGCTTGGCCACATATCCACAAATAATTCTCAAGGCAAATATTCCTATCACCACAATCATACAGTCACTATCTGCTTTAATTTCTTGTTGAAAGTAATAAATAGAACTTCACATATAGTATCATGCGGCATACACCATTGAGTAGCATCCCTAATTGTTTATGCTACAAGAGCTGATGGCAAACGTGCCAGATCTCTACCCTACATAACTACATCTGAAGGAGGCTTTAATGCAGAACAACACAATTTCTTTTTATGGAATGTATTGGCAGTGCCTCAGACCTCAGAGCAAACAAGCAGCCTGTAATTTGCTGATGCAGTAATGAGGCAACCAGAAAGATCCTTACAGATTAGCAAGCAATCAAGGAGTTTCACTGTATGCTAAATGCTTCACTGTTGGCAAATGCGGAAACATAATAAACATGGTGCTTCATGCTTCCCTTACTAACATAAGCTTTTTAATCAAAGCTGAGGAAACATATTGTGCAAAATGCTGAAACACAGGACAGAATTTTAAAAAGCCTCAATGCCAATTGATGAATTGAACACTGCACCTGTTAGTAACTACAGAGTAGGAGAAACTACTACCTTTTAACTCTCAGTAAGCAGGTTTGTGACACTGATCTTTTCATTATAAGGCCCAGGGTTAGTGTGAAATCGTGCAAGCAGATGTTTCTTTTTATTGCTCTCCTTAAAAAAAAAAAAAAAAAAAGGAAAAAAAAAAAACCCTAAAGGAAATAATAGAGAAGCCAAACCTGCATTGTTATCCCACCTGACCTCAAGAAGCCAAAGAACTTTATATATGAGGCTTTTCTGAGCTCAAGACAAACAAATTTCAGATCTCAAGATGGTGTAAGGACTCGACTGATAGATGTATTTATGACCTAAACTGTACAAACACACCGAGAAACCAAATTTTGTCTGTAGTTTTCCTGTACAAATTGGTGAAAAGGGATTCAGACTTCAGTACAGTTAGTGGTAAATTTGAAAACTGTATTTCAAGGCTTTTTTATATTTTTCCCAAACAGAAAAATTTCCTAAGTCAAGTTTTTGAAAGCATTTTGCAAGAATAGAATTAAGATAAAGTTATGTGTCAATTAAGCTAAAAAATTTTGTTCAGTGTTCTAACTGAGAAGAAAAGTAACTTCTGCAATAGATTTTAAATATATTTGCAAAGCAAGAAGCAGAAAATTCTACCTCTTCTATTTCAAACTGCTCAAAAGTTTGAAAAACTTTTTTTTTTTTTTTTAATATTTATTCAATCTTGATATATTCTTCCAGGAAAACACTTAGGATGCAAAGGTATCACATTTATTCACCAAGATTTCCACATAATAGGACTACATATAGAATATGCAGTGTGGGCCCACCATTCCCAAACTGTCAAACCTCCAAATCTCCAAAGCATAGCCAGTAGATACTCAGCAATTTGGATATGCTCAAGGCCTGTGGGATTTATTGTGAAAGCAGAGATTACCACACAGCACTTACAGAGCCGATCCAATCATTTTATTGGTCACTGCTAAAAGAACCAGTTTTTCTGAGTGTGCCTGAACCATTATCAGGGCCAGCCACATGTCAGGCAGCCCTGTGAGATAAGTATTTAGGAACAAATAAATTCAGCACATCTACAGAAAAAAGGGGCAGATGAGTATGCAGTAACTCAAGGCTGTTTGTAAAAAATATATCATTACTTGACGTGATCTGAAAACACAGAAAATGACTATCAGAATTAGCTGATTATTACATCAGTGGTCACCTAATTTTGTTCTCAGACTAGAGGGTCTATTCACCATGCTCACTTTCAGATATCTAAAAATTTAAACGGAGATATCACAGAGATTCCCTCCATATATTTGGGTAAATTGTTGACCATGATGAGTTTGTCTAAAAAGTAGAAATGGTCAAATGATTTGCAAATATTTTGCAACTTGAATTTTAAAGATAAAAGTTACATTATTTCTTTATAAATAAAATTGTATTAGTTAACAGTGTTAGGAATTCACTGAAAGAAAGTATTTAGGGATTTTCCGGTGATGGACAACACTTACCTTAGTCTTGTTCACCTTTGACAAACTACCTTGAAATGGGAAACTACATTTTGAAATAGAAAAGTGAAAGGCACATAAAAATATTAGTACATATCCCATTGATGTCCGTATCTAGAAGTTCATGGAGAGAAGCATATGCTAAATTAGACTCAGGAGCTAGGGAATTTTTAGGGAATACATGTCTGCCAAATGTAGGCATTGATCTCACAAGTCCTTCATAGCCTTAACTCAATGTACCTGCAAAGAATAAGTTTCCACATTCTAGAAAACTATAAAATGTAACATCCAAATTATTTTGTTCAAGTAAATTAAATAATTAAGTTCCAAAAGCAAGCATACAGAAATCAGTGAATTAAGGACACTATGGGTGCTTTAGTTTGTTCATTGTCACAATACACCAAGAGGTTGTCCTTAATTAAGAACATGATCAGATAGGATCTTTCCCGCAGGACTGAAGTCTCATTCACGTAGAAGGTAGTGCTCCATAGATAAGGAGCTTTTCACTATTTCGTTCTCTTTGCTCAGTGCCAAGAAGCATACAGTATTTCTGCATATTTTTCAAAGATTTTCTCATACTTCTGATTAATATTTCATTATTAATCTTCTTAATAATTTTTATTCGTTGTCCATTAGTGTAGCTTCTTAGTGATTCAGAAACGCTATTTACTACTGAAATAGTAACAGTAGAATACTTTAACTAAACTTTTTGTAGTAGTAGTAGTAGATTTATATAGAGAAAAGAGAAGTTTTGAGAGCTCTATAGACAGTTCTCATACACAATGAGAATGTACACCCATTCTCCTGCCATCCCTTTCTCTTCCATGCTTAATGATAAATATACAGGGATTCCCCGGATCCCTCTGGGCATCAAGTATCATTGCATCTGGAAATTCACACCTTGAACCTGATTCATACTCTCCAAGGCAGAATAATACATGACTGCATTATAATGAATATGCATAATAGTATCGAAAGCTTCACTGACACTGTATTTCTAGTACTTTTTGATTTTTCATTAGTTTTGTGATTTATTTCCCCTTTCTGTAATTTCCTAGCTTTTCAGCAACTTTAATCTCATTCATATCACCAAAAAAATTACAAATCTCAAACCCTTTCATTTGCTGCATTACACTTGGGCTCAGTGACCCAATCAAATAACTGATAGCAGTAGGTTTTTGTCTTCTGTAAGAATCAGAAATGGACTGAAATACAAGATGCGCTTCATCTCATTAGGAACAATGAGACACAAACACACTCTGAATAAATCATTCCTAAATTCCTTCATTTCCTGTCCTCTCCAGTCAATTGTCTTTCAGATCTAAACACTGTTTAAAAACCTGCAATTTGCATATACACTTGCTTCAGGAATGAGACATTGTCTTTACTCAAAAACACAAAGGATCCTACTCTCTCAGGAATGACTAAGACGCATTCCTGCTCCACCTTACATTATCCTCTGACACACACTGCTACTGGGGCAATTTTTTCTAGTGAATCCCCTTATGTTTCTGAATTTAGAGGAATTCCAGCAGATGTGTCAAGAATAATGTTATATTCATGTTAAAAATGAACTTTTTGACAAATACTGTTAATATCTTGCTTAGAGTTCATATTTATTCTCATTAACTTGGACAGACAGATTGGTTATAAAACCTTCTGACTTGTAATCTGAAATCAGAAAAAATGCAAAACTGTCTTCATTTTTTTCTGCTACTTCTGCCAATCTGAGGAAAATAGTAGAAAGAAAATCAGTACAATGGAGGTTAAAGCCAATCTTGTAAAGTCAAGATTATTTTAGGTTCTGAATAGAGAAGTATCTGATTAGGCATTATTGTTTTCTATAGTCTGCAGAACAATAGAACTGTGATCACTGTAAATAAATATTTTGCTTTGTATGTTCTTTAAAAGCTGCAGATCAACTGGCAGGCTTACTTTTCCCCTCTGAATTGTGAAATGTTCTGTATGGGTTCAAAGCTTCAAACAATCAAAGGCAAAAACGCAGAGATGAGTGCCAATTTCCCATGCCTTTTACTAAGCAAATATTTTATGACAAAACAGAAAATAATCAAGGTGGTTGAAGGGAACAAGGAAACAGTTTAATAACATGGTAAAAGGACAGAATATAAAGTATATAAGAAAATTTACACCACTGCCCCCCCCCACATACATACATATTTTGAATATCCCAATGGAAGTCTTTACAAGATTACCTTTCTGTAACTGAAATAAGCAAGAGACAGTCAGAGCCTGTTTCTTTGTACTCATGAGAACAATTTATCATGATCTAACAGAATACTAATATAAAAAATATGAGCAGACCTGATATTATGAGAAGAACGCAAGCTTCCAAACTGCAAATAACTGAAAGGAAGAGGACATGGACAGAGTCCAATACTTCACAGCCTGACAGACCGAGATGCAAAGTAAAGCTGAGTTGTAAAGCACTTGGTTAATTATGAGAGGAGAAAGAAATGGCATTTTTGTTTGTTTGTTTCTTTAAATATTGTCTCAGCTTTTAATATATAAACATTAGAACATTTAGAAAATACTATTATTGTCTGCTTCCCCCTTGTTTCAGTTTACTTATGCACTTCTGAAAAGAATTTCCATGCTGTAAGCAAAACTTTAATGGACACGTTAATACAAATTATACAGATGGGTGAGCTAAGGATTTATTAGAAACTCCAACTGTTAAATTTCCTTTGAAGTGTACAGATTCAGCACATCCGCACTATAAACTCAGAGGTGAAGTGATAAATTTTGTAAATTGAAAACATAAGACACATTGAGCTCCCAGTTATTTAAATGGCTGCTCAAGGGATTTAGGGCAGCAATTGATTAGTTTATGAAAGAAAGTTAGATGACATGGTTACCTAGGATAATAGGGAATCCAACTGTGCTCCAGGACTTTGCTCTGTCATAGCTGAAACTCACACCTTTACCATGTGAGTGTATCAGCAGAGAACTGTCCAGAACTTGTCATACCTCTTCACACTCAACTGCTTCATTCCAATATAAACTCTATTTGCTATAGCTTTGATGCTATCAAAATTTTGAATTCTCCTTGAGATCCAGAATAAGATGCTTTGTTGATCATAAACAGAAAACATAAAAGAATATTATTAATGTAATTATCAAACTTATCAGGAATGTAAAAAAAAAAAAAACAAAAAAACAACAACAACAAAACAACTCTTCAATAAAACCTACTTAAAAAGATTAAAGATTCCCAAGAGACTCAGAGACATTTATGTGTTTTGATCTGAAAAGAAAGGTAAAACAATACTAACGACAGCAAATCACAGCACATACCAACATCTCATTGTCTCTAAAGAGAGAGTATTGAACGAAATAGAGAGAAACTGGCATACAAAGCTCTGCCCATCAAATGTAACTCCTGAAATCTAGGACAAAACTATGTAGATACATTTGATTTTTTTGTTATTGTAAACTGTGCTCAACAAACAGGACAGTTGTGCTTTGTGGCTTATGAGGACTGAGAATTGATGCCAGCCTCGTTTCTAGCCAAAAAGCTTTCCAAGGAAAGAAATGTCAAGAAAAATAAAGTTTTGAGGATGAAAAATGAAATTCAAGTCCAAAAAGTAGAGGGGAAGGACTAAGGAGAGAACTGGCCCTGAAAAAGAAAACAAAGAAAATACTACCATAGGCAAAAAGTGGAGCCAGCACTCCAAAAACAGGAAGCTACTGCAGAAAATAAAAGGAAATGAGAAAAAGGAAGGGGGAATGTGAAATGGAAGGGGAAAGGGAACACCAGGAGTAAGGATCAGGGGAAGAAAAATGGAATTTAGCTGCCAAAACATTCACCGAAACCAAGTCTTGCCCTCATCTACTTATTTATATCAGCCTTCAGAAGACTTGGAATTAAATTCCCTGTTTAAGTAAATAATCAGGTTTCTGTATTTTTCAAATGGTTGCTGATATTCCAATATACCTAATGTTAACAAAGACATTGACCAATTGAAGTATAATGTCATGTCGTTATTTCTGATAGTGAAGGATTTTAAAAAGCTGCATCTGGAGAATACGAAACTATTTATAAGCAATTAATGTCATCTTTTGTATTAAATATAGTATTAAATCAAACTGCATGAATATGCAATACAATATATTTTTCCATCACTTCTGAAATTCCTTAATAGGTAATTTCTGTGAAAGAATTATTTTATTCATTACTTATTAAATAATATTCACCAATTATTGCCAGAAAAAATGTGAAAGTGTTAGCTATTAAAAAATTTATCTTTCTTTGAAGGATATTCCTTATGTAAAAGGGCACAGTAAGAAAAAAAGCTACAAAGCTGATTAAAACTCAACACATGCATACAAAGGTACACAGAGGAAAAAAAAGACACTCATCTTCTAAAATGATTTTATTCTATATTCTAGAAATATCAAAACTTCCTTCAAGCTTATTAATTTACAGGTGGGAAAATTTTACCTCATTTTATTCCAAGTCTTCATGTGTACAAAGCATCTAAATGCACATACACACTTAACCTAAAGGTAGACTGCATTTAAATCCTTTTTATTTTAAGCTGGGGTGTGGAGTTATGTTTCTGAGCATAACTCCACAGAGCAATAAAGGAAAAGCTATTGCTCTTATTACTATAATTAAACTATCATGACTGCCAACAAAATTTTTTTCCATTTTTATATAGCCCGTAAAGGTTAAAAAGAAGAACAGAATCTTGTTTTATAGGTAAAGGAAAGCTTTAAAGCAATAATTTATTGAAATAAATCATTTAGGTAAATATACACACAGCAGAAATAGATTTAGAAGACAGAGTAGAGATGAAATTAAAATTAAAGCAGTACAGAAATGAAGTTGTTTCCTATATAGAGCTCAAAGGAATTATGAAGTCAAACTTTATGTAGGTAATATGCTTTTATTTACAATCCTTTCCTTTGTGCCTTATAAGCACTACTTACTGCACCACTGCTCTTAATCACTTTGGTCAATGATTTGCTTGGCTTCTCAGGCTGTACGTTCTGCCAGAAAGGAAAAAGAACTTGCAAAATCCACTCTGAGCAAAAACCATGAAATGTTTTCACGTAGTAACATCAATCTGGCCTCAATGAGTCCTTTATTATGTTTAGATATGTGATACAAAGGATTATTTTGTCAGGAATTAGGAGTCAAGAGAGGCTGATTTTGGAGGAGAACAGGAGAAAGGCAGACTGCATGAAAGAAGGATCATGGTGCAACGTTAGAGGAATCTCATCTGAAAATGACTTAGGATTCTGTTATCACAAGGTTTAAGTAGTTTAAACTTTGTGGTATAAGATAAAGTATAGATGTTTTGCTCCAACATGAATCTCCATCTGGGCTGTTCACTGACATTAAACAGACATTTCTATTTTACAGGAGACTATGACTGCCTGATAAGAGAGACATGACCTTTCCTTTTCCTCTCTCTTTTCCTCAACAAAAATGGTCTACTTCAAAATGTCATGGAAGTGTAAGGACTTAATCTCAAACATGTCACGGGACCAATAGATTCACTGCCAATGCAGTATCCTTTTTTTCCCCATTTTTAACATGTGATAAATAGCAAATCAACCTTTGCTTTCGTAATTAAATAAGCTCTTGAGTTTACCCTCCATAAAAGTGCAGAATGTAAATAATAGTATTAGACGAACTGTAGATTTACATTTTTTAATTTATTTAGGTTTTCAAAATAAGTTTAACTATCTATGATCATCCTACCAGCTCTAGAGTATGCATGCATTAAGCTATTTTATTTGAAAAAGTATCGTGTTCTGGATGAAATGACTCAACTAGGAAGACTGTGATTTTTTTACTATATGTTTTGCACTCATGTTTGATCAAAAAAGTAGCAAATGCTTTACTGCGGCTCTGAAATCCTTTAAAATTTAACAGAGTAGAGAGTAATCAGAACTAATACTCATCAGTTCAGAATGAATACTACAGTCTATTAGTTCTTCCCAAAATGAGATTCTAAAGGCAGGTACTTGTTGCTGACCGAATAGCAAGGTGCTTATAGACAGATGAACCAGCCCAGCTTGCAGACTGGAAGAGTGAAGGAAAAAATCATAGTATGTTCAGTCCCAAGCAGTTCTTTATATAAAACTTTTTCTTCCACGTCTTATATTATCAGAAAGTTGCATCCCCTCTAATCTAAGCCCTATAACAAGAAAGAACAGGAATATATTAAGTTTATTTGTTTGTTTACCATCTCTTAATGACAGCCTGTATTTTGCTGAGTTCCTATTTATACAGTCAAGTTTAAAGAATTTTACTTCAACCCTCCACATGCGTGGTCTGGAAAGATCCTTCTGCATTTTCTCATGACTTTGAAATACCTTCTTCTTTAGGATAGAAGTAATTTAAATTCATTTTGGGGAGAAGGTGGACATATAAAGATGCATAAAGGACAGATAATTCATTTGATTTTCTAGTTGGATTTTCTTTTGGAAATGGTACTATTAAGAAAAGTAGAATTCTTCACTTTCATTTCCCAGTAAGTCTTGATTAAAATATAGCTATAATAGAAGTATTTTAATTGGCTTCAGATGATGTAGAAATGTGGCATTATTACAGGTACTACCTGTTCAAGATGGATCAATGCATTATCTAAAATGTTAAGAGCGTAAGTTATAGTGAAGACTCAATCTTGCAATAAGTGTAATGTCCTCTGCTTCAACTCAGGCAGTCCTATCTTCCAATGACTTTAAAAAAGGTTGAGAGAACTCAGTAATTTCTAAGATTGCATCTCAAATGTACATAATCGACCACAAATTTGTGAAGTAGTAGAGTTCAAGGACATGACTACTTAATCTCGCAGATGTCACACATCAACTTTTTAACACCCCTTTTCTCATTAACTTGCAAACTCTTCTGCTTAATTACTAAATGCAAGCAATTCAATAACATCAGAAAAAGACAAAGAAAATTCTGTATTTCATAGCCTAATTTAATCCTCTTCTTTTCGAATTTCTTTTGAAACTGTTCAAAGCTTGGACATGGAACTGAGACTCTTAGGTACTGCTCTAACTTTTAGTGGGAGCAATACATAAGCAAAACCCCTTTGAAGAAGCAGCTTTACACCTCATTTTAAGATGCAACACAGCAGACACCATGACCTAATGCCTGTGTGTGCTACAACAAACTAGGAATTAACAACTTGTATTGAGCAGGCTGTCAATGACTTGCAAACAGTCAAGTGTCAACTGATTTCTGAAGCCTTCCTAATGCAATGCTGTACCAGGCTGCTTCATAGGTGAAGCTTTCAGGCATGCAGCATTGTGACATAATAGCACAGAATGTGGGAAAATACATGGGAAAGCATTACAGACCAGTAAAACACTGTTATGCAGTGGAAGGCATCCAACTTTTAAAAAAGCCTGGTTTATTTATGTGCCATCCTGCAAATTCAATTACAGTATTGAAAATCAGCTACAGGTTTTCTACTTAAAAGTGCTTGTACTCATTTTAGTATAGACTTCTTTCTGTCTCTATGCTCAAATTATTCCATTAAACATATCAGCACAGTGGCAATCTTCTACAGTTGCAAATTCTGCACCGTGCTATCCTACCATGGACTGGTCAGACAAACAGAGTATGGAACTCATCTTCTCCAAGACATTTACCATTAACTTTGTGAAAAATGTCAAACAAAGAAGAGGCAGCTACCTCTATATATTTACTTGACATGCAGATTTCATTTATAATTATACTTTGTCAGGTCTACATGGTCTGGAAATTGTGTAAAGAAAGATCTATGGGAATTATCATTGAATACTAACATCTTGCCTTTGAAAAGTTCACAATCTATTTTTGCAGAAGGAATTATGAGTCAATTTCTTCCTTCTTCCCACAATATTTTGAAATCTAATCAAGGACTACAATCATTTCTTTTAATCAGTAATGTAAGATCAGGAGAAGAGGGAATTTTCAACAGTGGTTTACTGTTTTGTTGTTGTTGTTGTTTTGTTTTTTTTCAGTCATTTTGGAAAACAACATAAAGGATATCATGTTGGATAAAATGTGTATTTAAAAAACCTACGACATCATCCCTATGAGCTCAGATAAAATCTCAAGCTCTGCAAGCAGTTTCCTCAGTTTTATACACTCTTCCTGGCCTTACTGCCCTATGCCAGCTTGAAATAGATTTTGTTGTAAAGACTTATTAGCCAAAAAAAGAGATAAGCATGCTAACGAAGCTGTCATTGTATGTATTATAAACTAAGCTTGTAATGGGATTATTCTTTGGAAAATTCGTTAAAGAAATGAAGTTTGTGGTGCAGCAAGCTTGGAGGAAAATTAATGAATTCACAGATGTTCACCTTAATGAACAACAGATTGAGAATATATTATTAAATTCAAAAGGAAAACTTTGCATATGTTGTCAAAATTAGGTTTTGATCTTTACAAGCGTTGTGCTCATGTGAATAATCAATTAATAATTGATTAAAGGCTTCCTCCAAATTTATCATGTCTGTACACTTTATTATTTATTTAATTCCTCATGAGAACTCAATAGATCAACGTGTGAATGATTTCCTCCTGGGTACCTTAATATATAATATGTATCCCTGATTGAAAAAGTTCCATTAGAGTGGTTAAGAAGTTGTCATATTACCATGGCTAAGCAATAATAACCTTCATAACACAAGAACCTTTTTTCAGAGAGATTTTTTTTCATTTTCTCCATGCTTATGCTAAGCAGCAGATGTACCAGCAATCATTCTTTCAGCATGATAGACAGAGGTATTGGGTTACTGCAACAGAGACAAGGCTAATGCAGGTCGCTTGCCTTACAGAATGGAAGGTGGGGAAGCTGGCAGGGAAGCATGGCCTGCTCCCAGCTCTCACATAAAGCCCAGGCTTCAATCCATTTGCTCCTGGTAAAAGGCCATCTAACTGGTAAGTTAGAAAATGTGAAAGTAGTGCCATGTATAGGTGCAGTTTATGGCCGTGTAATTTAAGGAGTGAAAGCAAGGTGCAAATCAGCTCTGTATTGCTGCTTTGCATTTAATCCTCAAATAATTTGAAATTCAAAGGTGAAAGAAAACCTCTAACAAACAAGAAGAAAATCTTATCGTGTCAATATTTCTCCGTAAACTGCAGTCTGGACTTTGGGCCAGTCTTGTAAGCAATGCCATATTAAATTAACAGCAACAAACATCATGGAGCTTAACGAGCTCCCTGTGGATGGTGGCGAGGCACTCGCTGGATCCTTCCTGCTGACAGTGTGCAATGCCTCAGACAATAACAACTTGTGCTATTTCAGTGGATTAGCTATTCATATCAGCATCCTGAGCATTCAGCCATGCAGGACACCAAGACATGATGAGCAAACATTTTACACTAAATAATTAAATCTTTGTTACAACAAGAAATGATATCTCTTATGTGGCTTTTGCCCTGGCCTATAAAGTGAGCATGGTATTTACTATTGATCACAAAAGAAGAAATCAGAGAACAATAATCAGTTCTCTGTTTTTCAACAAATAATGGGGTAGTGAAATGATGGTGAAAAAGAGACATAAACAATTTTGCACCTATATGTTTATGTTACTTTTCTTAGGTTTGCTTTGTACTAGTTACCACAACATATATACAATTCTTAGAACTAAACCTTACTGGATGGAGTCTGGCTTTGGTGCCTACAGGTATTAACGCACAACACTTACATATAATAAATGCATTGGCATTTGTTTCTATACATTCTGTATATGTAATGTTCAATAATAATATGAAAGCACAGAACAAATACATTAGGAATTTTTTTAAGTCCATCCAAAACTAGCCCACAGTCATGTGCCTTGCTGCCAATTACTGAGTGCACAAACAAGAAGGCAGCCTAAATGCTGTTTTATAACTGGATCGGATACCAGAAGTTGTTGCAGTAAACAAACAAATCAAAGTTAATAACAGACAAAACTACAGTAGACAACATGGAAGAAAGTACCTGAACTGCTACAAAAATGTAGGCAAATTACAAAGGAAATTCTACATTCAAAGCTACAAAAAAGTCACAAGAAAAAGTCTTCTGAAATATTCTTCAACTTCCTTTTGACAGTCACAATGTGAAATATTGATAATTTACTCACAAGATTTAACACTGTAAACACTAAGCAGGTCCAGCATGGAGCAAAGTACAAGGGAAATGGCAGAGGAGCCTGTACGTATGCAAAGTCTTGCTCTGAGTAGCTGGCCATCCACTGCAATGTAGCTGAAGACCTCACTTACAGACTGAGACCACCTACAGCACTTCAACACATTTAACTCAGGAGTAGGGGCTTAAATCAAATCGGCAGCAAATTGTACCGGGACAACTACGAAACGTCTCTCATTAGCAGCCTGTCCAAACCCCCTTCTAGAGGATGCTGCTCTGCAGCCCCACTGCAACATCACTGAGGAGCCTCTACTAATGCAGCTCACAGATCAGTGGCTTAAAGGAAACAGTTCTGTTTTTTTTACCCAGATAGGCTCCAAGAGAGATGCTTGACTGCCTGCAACTTCTGCAGGGGTGTCACTTTCACAAAAAGTATTCAGCTGCCTCTGGACAAGGCTGAGAGAAATGCTCACATTATTCACTTAACAGACGCTGGAGTTCATTACCTCTCCTAGCCAAATGTGGTAAATTTTAAATGAATGTTTTCAAAGGATTCCAAAACTAAAAAATGTAGAGTAATCTTACTTTTCTTGGCAAAATCTTTGCTATTATAGAATTAATTATGGATTGTCAACAATAATCTATGAGGAAAAGTTGTGAGATAATGTTTTGGATTTACAGCCCTGTATGTAATAGCAAGCTATAACAGTAAAGTGAATTCACGCCACTGTAAAACCAGCTAAAAGTCTCCACACAAAATCAAAGCCATTTTGCCAAGACTTAAATAGCACAGCTTATTTTCCAAGGGATAATGAAAATAAAAATTCTTCTCTATACTTGTACTCTTTCATTCAAATTCCAAATTTTTCAAAAGTTAATGTAAGTCTAAAATGATTTCCAGGTTTACTTTAGATGAGCTGGTTTTTAATACCAATACTTTAACTTAGAGCTGTAGAAGCTCATCCAGAACATATAACAAATGTATTCCTCACATATCGACTCATTTAAAAAAAAAATTCAAGATAAGGGCACAATTTAACAAAGCTTTCATCTTTAAAATAATAATTTCAAACCTGGTGAGGAAAGGCTATCTTGTTCAGATGCAAATACACCAAAACGTAGACAAATGGAAAATGAAATAATGTACTTTGAGAGGGCTGATAACAGAGCTTGTAACAAAGCATTATTTTTCACCTGGCTTTGGCAGACTAGAAAATATGTTAGACAAATTCAAATACATATTAACTTGTAATGGAAAATATCCAGATACTCCACAAGATGCAAGAAAATCACTGAGATAAGCTGTTTTCATCTGCCTACATTTGAAAAAGGTTTACAATAGTTCATAGAACCACAGAATGTTCTGTGTTGGAGGGGACCCACAAGGATCATCGAGTCCAACTTGTAGTTCCATGCTGGTCTGCATAAAAATTAAGCCACTTACAGTGCATATGGAAACTGGTCACCAGAGACAGCTGTTTAATAGTTTTATTAATTCTGTTTGTTTATTGCAAGTCCTCAACCAAACTGAATATTAATGTTATTTTCTGCAAGACGTCCTAACAAAGTTAATCCTCAGATGTGTAGCAAATAATTAAAAAGTTGTGCAGATGAGAATTGGGTTACCCTTCACTTTGTTAGCAAGCTTACACATCTAACCATAGATTTCCTCTACTTGTTTAGACTGAAAAGGATTTAATTCTGAAACAAAATGCAACTGCAATGCAAAAGCAGTTTACTGCTATACTGAAACAAAAGAAGTAATTGTAACTATGTGAAAGTGTAAATTCAGACCACGTAAATAAAATCTTTTACTATGAAAGTGAACATTTTCTGAAATAGCTGTGATCATGAAGACAACATTGGAATGCTGAAGAAATGCAGTAAAGCTAAGTAAAAGAAAATTAAAGCTTTTTAACAGAAGAGACACTTTTCTATAGAAACAGTCGTATTTGCCAGAGATATCATTCTCATGCAACTATTCCTGTTGTCTTTTGCCATTTCAAAACTACTTTTAGGCATAAGAATAAAAAGAATAAAGATGTTGAGCACTGAACAGTTGAGTCTAGACAGTAAACTCAAGCAAGCCATTATCATCTATTGAGGGACCTGCTGAGATTATGTGATACAGTACCTGGATTTTATTTATTTTTCCTGTGAAATGGATGATTGAAGTCAGCAAATAATTTAGACAATAGCCAGCTTTTGGAAGCCGAGTCGGGAGAAAATTACGCTGTTATTTTATATTTTTCACACGAATGTCTCTATTCATTTTATGAATTTGAATACAAAAAGTAGCATTGAAATAAAGATCATCTTTCCTTTAACTCCCAAGAATTTCCAAAGAATAAAGTTATTAATAAAATCAAATCAGTCAGTATTTTTTGTTTTTGTAATCACTGTTTACATGGGTAGATAGAACGACTGTTTACATGGGTTGATAGTGCAAGAACAAGGGGGAATGGTTTTAAACTAAGACAGGGGAGGTTTATATTAGGTTAGATATGAGGAGAAAGTTTTTCACTCAGAAGGTGGTGAAGCACTGGAACAAATTGCCCAAGGAGTTGTGGCTGCCCCATCCCTGGAGGCATTCAAGGCCAGGCTGGATGTGGCTCTGGGCAGCCTGCTCTGGTGGTTGGCGACCCTGCACATAGCAGGGGGGGTTGAAACTAGATGATCTTTGAGCTCCTTTTCAACACGGGCCATGCTGTGATTCCACAATTCTTCTTTTAAATACCTTTTTTTTTTTTTCTTTTTTTTCCTTAAATCTGAACAATAGATGAATTATGGCATTTTATCCCACTGTCTGTATGTGTTAGTACTTCTTTGCTACCCAGAGTATTATTAATGGAAGCCAAAGAGGAATGTAGAGACATACAGGGACATGAAAGCGCTTTATATCTTTGCCAAGATTATAATTTGTTGTATACCTAACATTCAAGACTAGAAACGCAATGTGCTTGCAAACACTGTTTTTCTTGAAGAAAATACGACTGATATTTATATCCCTACAAGACAGCTTTCACCTGTTTACATATAATCTATTTGAAAAACAAATATCAGAACAGACTGCAGATGGAAAGTAAATGAATTGTCCTGATAGTTAATTACAATAAATAAATAAATACATACATACATCCATACATTAATCTATTTATATTTGTCCCCAGTTTCAGTGGTAAAGATTAAAAATCTGCAGACTGTAAGTAATACACAGTTTTGAATATGTCGTGAAATTTACATTAAATAGTTACTAGAGAATTCACTTGTTTGGTAGATTCTAAATGAGGCACAGTCTGACCTTGGCATTGCCCAGTTCACTCTCACAATCTTGTTTGGAGCAGCAGTTTGTGTGATGCTCATGGAGGAAGTCCCCTTCTCAGTAATTCAAAAAAGAACCATTATCCCTGCCAGATTTTAGTACAACTACATGATTACAGTTCCTAGACTAGAAGAAAAACTAGAAGAATAATCAGTCTTCTAAAATGATTAAGTATCTCCTGCCCCCCAATTTTTTTTTTTTTTCAGGTGTCCAACATCTGAATTACAGGCAAGATTACGTCTTCTAAACTTACAAGCATAAAATAATGTGAACCAAAAAAAGTGTTTATTTTACATTTACCAAATTGCTCTCCTTGAAACACTTTCTACCACATCTAATTTGAATGCAAAGTTCTCATTATCTTAGATATACCTTCACTGGCCAATGTTTTCTCAATCCAATCAGGTTTTTATAATGATACAATAATTCTAATGCTTGAGAGCATCCACAGGCAATAATCAACCTGCTGTAATGCAGGAAGGACCAAATGAGACAGCTCTACATTCTGGAACGATCTTTAAGTGTCACCTATCTTTTATTCTAAGGCAGATGTTTGTTTCTCCTTAACTTGAAATACTGATACGCATAAGCGTTTATAAGAAAGCAGTAATATATAGTAAATAGTTAAATAAATATATATAGTTAAATAAATAGTATAGTAAAAATACAGTAAATTATAGTATTTTTGGATCACATCAAAAACATATTAAAAAGCTCCTTTTTAAAAACTGAAAAAAAAATTTAAAAATACATCAATCATTTTATGACTCAAATTCTTGCCATACTTGCAAGAATTATGCATGTTATTATTGCCACAGAATTTTATTTTTTTTTTACCTACACTTATGAATAGAGTAGAATTATGTGGCATTATGTGGCATGATTTCTCTGAATGAAAGACTTGATCAAATAATAAAAAATTACAGCCAAAGTTCCATTTTCCACCTTTCTCTTTCAGATGCATCTGATATGTGACCTATGCAAAACTTGTTTTGTTGTGCTCATGTGCCTCTTAGTTTACAAACTGAAATCTGTTCACATCTTTCAAAGTCTCAGAAATACAAGCCCTAGACACAGATTTATTCAGTTATTAAGTAACACTGAGAAACCTTGATGACAATATAAAGCATTTTAAGACATGCTGCAGCAGGGTGCATACATGCTTTGTACAGCAGTCCAGTGTGCAGTCAGCAGACTGCAACATCACAGATGAGAAATGAGAAATTTTGAGGGCAATTGAGCACAATGAATTTTCACAGTGGATCAACACAAAGTCATTTAGAATGGCTATTTCTGAAGCACTGATACAATGAACACATTTACAGTGTTCAATGGCCCTAAAAATTCACCCTTTCACCTGTGGCATAGCTACTGCTGTGAGTTCTTAGCTATTTTTTTATTTATATTTATATGCAGTATGTGTAGCTGTACATACATATACATGTGCATACCCTGAATGTACTAATCAACTATTGGCACACTATAAAAGAAAACATGTATCAGAAGAGAAAAACATCACTGAACTTTAGAAACATTCTACCTGTAATGTAAAATCCATGATAAGGGCAAACGATGTCTCAAGAATGCAAAATAACCCCACCAAAGCTAGTCAGCTCCAGAACTCAGATTATCTTACAGAAACTGAAACCATTATCTTCTCCAGACCTTTTCTTGCAGGAGAAAGAAACATAGCATCATAGAGTGGTTTGAGTTGGAAGGGATCTTTAAGATCACCTAGTTCCAACTTCCCCTGCTCTAGACAGGAACACCTCCCACTGGACGAGGTTGCTCACAGCCCCATCCAGCCTAGCCTTGTACACCTCCAGGGAAGAGACATTCACAATCTCTCTGAGCAAAAGGGATAAACTGAAGAGCAGGGTCACCATCAGCTAACTGTCCTCACTTTTGACAAAAAAGCTTGACTATGGGAGGGAGAATTACAAAACACTGTCTTTCAGTTTCTAACAGTTTGCCTATCACAGTTTCCAGGACAGCATACACATACTCACTGATAGATTCTTATTTTTCTTTTGGATTTTTATACCTGATGTTATTTGAGGTACTAAATAAGAAGCATCAGATCTACAGCTTTTACCAACCAGATATTCCAACCAATCCATTTGTTAGCATAGGGTGTTTTAAGGACACTGTCTTTGCATCAAACTCTTGCTGTGGTCAATAGCTAATTATTGTATCTCCAGGCATGGCAGCTAACAAAAAGTGACACATCCCAGTTTTTTTTCAGCACAGTCTCCATGCTTCCCTCCTCAGAAATTACCTATGTTAAAGAAACCATCTTGTTTCTTTTTTCTGTGACCGATGATGGTTATTTCTGAAATAACAGTGCATGCTTAATTAACAAGTTATTTCCCCGTGCTTTGACTGCAGAATGGGTTTGCCACATACTTAATGCTTTTGAGATCAGTTAAATTAATTTTTACCTCTGTAACAGAATGCTGTCAGTGCACTGTACCTTCAGCAGAACTTGGCAATTAAGTATGTAAGAAAGGAGAGGCCACCATTTAGAGACTGTGTAGAATTTTGGCATGTCTCTGCCATCTGAAGTAAACAATTTGCTACCTTATGCAAAGGCTTAACAGCAACCACCAGAATTTCTTTTTCAGCAACACACTGAAGAATGGACTGAAGTGTAATAATGCTGTCCCAACACTTCTACTGAACTTTGTTCATATTAGAGATCTCAGAAGTTTATAGAAGCCACTTCATGCTTTCCATAAAAATATTTATTTATTTATTTATTTATTTATTTATTTATTTATTTATTTACAAAGACAAGTCACATTTCATAGTACAAGCAGTTCTTAAAAAATAATAAACTTTGTGACACATATGGCAGCAAATGGCAATCTGGCAATCACCTGATAGTTTTAAGAGCAGGTGAATCCTCATTATTCTAATATTCTTTCCCTTCTGACTTCCCCAGTCATCAGAAGGTTGTTGATGTGTCAAATTGTAATGACGTGAATGTGTGACACCAAAAGATAACATCTGGTAACAAGAAAGGTTATTTAGGTAAAATAGGGAAATAAAAAAAGGGAAATTTATCTTGATAGCTACATGCTTGCGCTGCCTCTCCTCACTCTATGATATACATCTCTGGACTTCATAATACAAAGTACTAATAAATCCTGTTTTGTTGTTTGATGTCTTTTGAAGAAATGTTGTGATCGGTGAAGAGTGACAGTGAATAATAATTCTGTAACCACTACTTTTCTACAGTCCTTTTCATGAGGGGTGCTATCTAAAACCCTTTCCTTACAGAGGTTTTCTATTAGTAGAACCAGGAACAAAGCAATAAGTAAACCTACTAAATCTTGCTTCAGTTCACAAGGCCGTTGCAATTGCTGCCAAAGGTATCTGAGGCATCACTGAGGTATCTCCTTATCTGCACAAGCCAGTTTATAAAGTCACTAAAGACTCTCAAAACCCAGAGTGTTTTCAGGACATTGATAGGTATTCACTCACTGCGTCCTTGTACATGTAATAGCCTGATGCAAGTCCTCAGTGCCAAGATGGAAATTAATCTGTGTGAATCTCAGAGATAGGCAAACACAGGCTTGTCAGAAGCAATTGCAGTTAGGAAAGGGAAAGCAGAACTTCATCTGCAAAGCTGTTAGCTTTTTGACTTTGCAGTTCGATGGTTGAAATACGATAGGGAACAGAGTTGAGGAAATACCAAGTGCATAGATTACGATGCTATCATTTGCAGCAAATGCAACACTCATTTCCACTGTCACCCCATTACTACAAGGATAACTGAAAAGAGTTTATTTCTTGAGTTTCTCTGAGAGAGTTCTGAGATCTCAGTAACCCTATATGAGGGATTTTTTTCTCTCATCTAAATGCTTTTTTTCACAGTGGCAAATACTGGTCAATTTGTATGAATATCTGCAGGAACAAACAGTAAAAAGAATCCTCAAATGTAAAGCCTTTTTATTTTCCCCCTAATTACTTCTGTAGATGCTGAATACATTTCTGACAAGGTTGAGAAGAAAAAAATCAGTCAGTCATTTTGGTTGAAAGCAACCTCTGGAGCTCACCTAGTCCAACCCCCTGCTCAGAACACGTCCTCCTAGAATAGGTTGTCTCATGCAACGCTCAGTTGGATTCTGATTGTCTCCAAGGATTGGGATTCCAGCATCTCTGGGAAATTGGTTTGACTGTTTGAACACACCCATGGTGAAAATAATTCTCCTTTAATCTTACTGAACTTCCTATTTTGTAACCTGTTTTTGTTGCCTTTCATTCTACAACTGTGCATCTTTGAGAAAAGATTCCATCTTTTCTCCATCCTTTTATCAGAAAACTGCAGTTTGCAACAAAACCTTCACCTCCTCTTCTCCAAGCAAAACAAATCCCATTGTCTCAGCCTCACAAGACAAGTACATCAACTCACTGCCTAGCTTAGTGGCCTCTGCTTAACTCCCTTCAGTTTGTCAGTGTCTAAGAGCCCAAACCTGGAAACAAGACATCAAACATGTCCCACATGCTGAATGGAGGGGAATAATAATTTCTTTGGATCTACTAACTGCACTCTTGCTAATGCAGCACAGTATGTGTTTGTATTGCTATATATGTAGCACGTTGGCATTGAAAATCCCTTTTCCATCCACAGGATTCTCTAAGTCAAGAAAAACAAAACAAAAAAAGACAAAAAAAAGACAAACACGTGGAAGTCGAAATCATGTTGTTTCTGGAGTTCAGGTTCTGGAAACTTCCCTTGTAAAGCTTAATATATTAAAATAGTGTTCTCCCAGGAAAAGCTGACAGAGGAAAAAATCTGAGAACACAATAGAATGCACTGTGCAATGCTCTTCACAGATCACTCCAATCAGCAACCAAAGGCATAACCTCAATAAATTCTTAATAAGTCTACAAATGCTTAAACTACAGACGTTCACAGATCATTAATATCTAACCTCCAGAACACTGTATCTGATAGTGTATGAACTTTGCAGAGTCAAATACAATATTTTCTGTACTCAACAGAGACAGAAAAAGCAAGTACTTTAGATATTGTGGCAAAAACAGTGAAAACACAGATCAGTTTAGGTGACAAGATTCTAACAATCTAGACCAAATTTGTTTTAATATTTAATTATATTCTGAAACTATTACAGAGATGCTGCTCCGAAACATTTACTTTAAATTATTGCTCTAATTCTCATTTTCACTGAACTCACTTTTTTGCAGTTGCCCAGACAAAAGGATCATAAGCTCTATAAATCCTTTCCCCATAGAGTGAAAAAATGTTGTAAAACAGACGCTCCAGCATCAGCCCTGTCAACTTAATGAAAGTAATATGAAAAAGAAGATAAGATTTGCGATTCTCTGCAGACTCATCTCTTTTTCCAAAGAGTGACCCATCAGAAAGAAAGGGGTAAAGCAGCCACGTTGATTATGATGACTCTCAGGAGATTCTCTGTACTTCCCTACACACCTCAAGAAGCTTGAGAACTGGCCACCAGAGTCATTCAATTCCAACTGAAATACAATTTTACCATTAACTTATCTTTTCATCAGATTAATGACTATTTAAAATAAGTATTCTTTAGGGAAAAAAGAATTGTTACAGTTTTCACTGGGTTTATAAAAGTTGTTTACAAGGAAGCACAAGCAATCATTCCTTCTCTGCTTCATCACTGTGTACTTTAGCTGCACATTTCTTCATAAATTTTCAGGCTTTGTCTGCTTTTTAGTGGCTTTCTTGACAAAATCCTTACCAAAAACAAAACAAAACAAAACAAAAAAAAACAAAAACAAACAAAAAAACCCAAACCAAACAAAAAAACACACAACCAAAACCAAACAAAAAACAAACAACAACAAAAAAAAACCAGACTATAACCTTATGAAGCCTAAATCAGCTAGAGAAACAAAACTGAAAATGAAAGTTGCACTGTATTGTACTATTGTAAGCATCACTTGGTATGTTAAAGTTACTTTTCTCCATAGAAGCTCCAATCAAAATGCAGGTTGGTCATCAAAAACAGGTAAGACAGCAATTTCAGTTGCTGACTTCGCTCAGATCTTCACATTAAAAGGTATCTGCAAAATCTTTAGATACAAACAATGCACAGCACAAGACTTATGCATCTCAATGGAGCAGAGTCCATGAAAGCAAGTACATGCTAGGAAACAAAAATACAGTAATACCTTTTTGCAGCTAGCAGCCTTTCTATTTATTCGTGCAGGACTCTTTTCCTCCTTCTGAGCCTGAAACAGCATAGTACCCACCTATCCTCCTCTGCACCTATTACACTTATCTTACACACAGGGGAAATGGGAAAGCTCAGCAGTTTGAGCGCCAGTGAGGGAGCGACATACAAAAACTGAACTATTTTTTATATTGCTATAAAAGCAGAAGACAATATAAAGGCAGTGCAATGCCAGCTAAAAGGGTGTAGTTGACAGGTATATGGATTGAAAATATGCTGGCAATTAGAAGCGTTGGCTAAAAAAAAAAAAAAAAAAGCAAACATATACAACTTTCAAACTATGCTGCTGTCTACACATTTCAGCAGACTTTGAGCACTAGCTATCCAGCAGCTGGCAAGAAAGGAGAATTGGTTGTGGAAAGGCCCTCGTTTCTCACATGTCTGCTAACAATGTCTGGTGGTACTGAATGGGGGCAAACACCTCCTACTGCAGGGAGCTGATCTTGAGCAGCAGGCCCCAGAGGAAGGATTAAAGACTGGTAAGGAAGACAGCGTGTATGGACATCAGCCCTTTTGTGGTACCAAAGCATTCTTTATAAGAGCTTTTCCTCTGCTTGGGCAAAGTACTCAAGCACCAGCTGCAGTGCTCTGTTCCTGCTGGATCCCTCCAGCAGCCCATAGGCCAGAGCCTGGATACATTCCTGCAGATGTCTGCTCACAGGCACAAATGAGGAGGAGCTGCAGGCCCAGCCTGTCCCTAGCACCTGCAGGTAGAAGCTCTGATGGAGAGTATCAAAAGTTTTTTTTTGCAGAACTTCTTATTTTTCAATATTTTTCCAAACAGGCAGGCAGGGGTTTGAATGTGGCTTTGGAGGCTTCCAAGGCCTAGAAAACAGCTGATTCAGTCAGGATCTCGGGGGCATTCTGTTCATTGTGAAGTTGAGGTTTTATTTCCTCCTCTGGTAATTTGTCAAACATACCGTTATAAAGAGTTACAGAATCAAAAAATGTCAGACAAATACAGAAAAGCTTTGAAACCTTTTGTGATAACGCAGAAGTAACAAGTACAGTTACAACAGCTGCATGCACAACTGTGTTTCCAAGGCAACAACTCACAATCCTTACAGTTATAAAAAATCCTATACACCATGGGGGAGTTGTGAAATTAGGGAGAATCCGGCTAAAATAGAATATAGAAAAATAGACTAAAACAGAGAAGCCGCAGGAACACTGAAATTATGAAACTCATGCTGTTTCTAACAGTTGGAGCCTGACAGAGCCTTGGCTGTGTTTTGGTGAAGTCTTGGCCTCCAGATCTGTCACACAGGTTCTCCTTTGTCCCTTAGGTTGCAGATTGCCCATTCACTGGGGTCACGGGAAAAAAAAAAACTATTAGCCAAAAATTGGCAGAGCTTTTACTGTCACTCCATTTACTTGCAGAGTAAAGGCAAAATCCTGCCCATGTTATTTTCTGGCTTAAGCAAGCGTGTAGCCTATTAGCAAAGCAGCGCACTGTGACAAGTAAATTCTTCAAAACCCCTTCAAAAAAGGAGAAAAATATCCATTACTTTCCTTTTAGTATTACTGTAATGTTTATGCGACAATAAAATGTTAAACCTTAGGATTTAAAAAGCAATGTTCGTTAACATGCTAAATTCTTCAAAAACAACTGCCAAGTTTGCATACAGAACTTCTTCAGCTTTTGAAAAGCTGCAGCTGTCCAATCTGCACCACCTGACCAGCGAGGGAACTTGGGACATGCACTGAAAGCTGCCTGTGAGATTCCTATCAAGGACTTGGACTAGTTTCTGGTTACGTGCTTAGCTGCAATTACACGATAAGCCAGTTTTGTAGCAGAGCTCCATTTGTAAGTAGTGTGGGTGTCTCATAGATGCACTGGATTATATTTTATGTAACCAGATATGTTTGTGTGTAAATTGTAATCAGAGAAAAATGAAACATGTTAAAAACATAATTAAACACCACTGCTTTGGAAGATGTAAACTGGTCATTTTGCTGCTCCTAGAACCTTGCAACTACTGAAATTTTAACACAGGATTTAGTGATTGCTATCAGTGTACGCTAAAGACTTTCCTCTTTAATTTTTGCTTACTTTCACTTATATTCATTTTTACATTTCTCTAAATGCAGCCAAGGGGGCCTGATGGCTCTCTAGTCTGTCAGGGAGCTCTTCATGTTGGTTAACACCTTGGCTCTGGGCAAAGTTTGACGGATGCACTCTGCAGTGCGTGCAACCGAAACCTGTGTAAGCAGAGGGATGGCCATCCACCTGCCTCCGAACTCTGCACAACTTCCAGGTCTTTCTTCCTGTCTTAGGAAAAAGGAACTGTTATTGGTGCTACTGAGATGTGCTCAGCGATGAAAACAGGCTGAATGGTATTTGCAGACCCTGTGCTATTTCTATATTATTAGTCTCACTGCATTTCCTCAGCACACAATTTTGGCAATTCCTAATAATAAATTTGGTATTTAAAATGTGCATTTAAAATAAACAGCTACATTGAAAGGTTTAAGACATTTTAATGCATATATAGTGACCAAATTTCAAATTACAAAAGCCTATATTTTCTGTAGATGTTTTCTCCAACAGCGTATCAAGAATAAAAATGTTGCAGTCTATATGGTAGCTGATGTATTTATTAAGAATTTCTATATTTGCAGTCAACTGGCATTTATCTTCTCTCTAAAGTATTTGAATTTGCCATGTGAGGATTAGCGAGGTGCAAAATCAAGTTAGAGAATTTAGCAGCTATTTCATTACCAACACTAGTAGTTGGTGCTCTGAGGAAAATATCTTGGACAGGTAATCAGGCACTGAAGAGATTTACGTAGCAGTCTCCAGAAGAATATGACTGAAATCAACTGTTATTTTGCACTTACGGAGAAATAAAGGCACATCTTTGCCAAGTGCTTCCATAGAACCATTGGCCTTGTTTCTGTGTCATTGATTCAGCTGTTTCTTGAATACCTTCACTTCTTTTCCTCTGAATTCAGGACATCAGCTCTCTTATGCCTTAATGGTAGGTGGAAGAATACAAATATTTGATCTGAATATGATTTGTATTTATTACATGTAGCCAAGCTTCCAGCTAAATCTTAACACTCCCTTCCCTTCAGAGCATCACTTCCCACTGTTCACCAGGGCTCAGGACACACAGACACTGCAACTTGATGATCATGCAGCACATTTCCCCCACTAAGTAGCATTTCCTATAGAGGTGCTGATCAAAGACTAAATGACAGACTCCATACCCTGATGCCATTTCCTTCTTTCATCAAGTTGGTATAAATAAGAGATGACTACAAACATCCCTTCAGACACACCTGGGGAATTTTTAGATCACAATCATTGTTTTTCTTCTTTGTTATTTATGCGAGTAAAAACAGATTTTGATTGCAAGGTAAACTTTACAAAGACAGCTTTAGACTGACTAATGTGAGCTGTGATCTCTTCCATACCTTTTTTTCTGCTAACATTTATTTTCATCGGAGCCACAAGGATGATTCATGACTTCAAGAATCATGAAAGGGGTACAACTCAGGCCAGTGCTTGCAGCCTACTGAAGCATTCAGATTTTGATGGTTAAAAATCTTGAGGGAGATTTCTCACTGCTGTATATATTAAATATACTTATTTCAGAGAGAAAGCAGAAAAGCAACACAATGTACATATGCTCTGTTGAAAAGAACCAATTTTCACTAGCTAATTAAGTGGCTAGTGAATTTTAATGCTTTGGAAAGCATTAATCAGTTGCTTCTATTAAAATATTGAAGATAGTACACGCTATGTCATAACCCCTATACATTCAGTGATACAAAAGCCTATAAAAAGTAATATGAATATAGCAGTAATGGAATTATTTTCACAGTCTTTGCTGTACAGTTTTCTCATACCTTTGTTAAAAATGGAGCTAAGCTGGAGATTCCAGGTTGAGCTTGTTTCACTGTCAGTGTCTTTCCCCCCTCCACACATTACAGTCAGTACTCCTGTATTTTTACAGAACCCAGAGCTGAGTCTAGGTGGATTTTTCTACCCACACTGAAGGTAGTGAAAGAGAAAAATCCAATAACACCAATGACAGATGGATTGGATCCAATCTTATCATGAAATATTGGCATTCAAGAAAATATAAACAGACTAAAAAGCAACACCTCCCTTTAGGTAGGAAAAGATTTTGCATTTTCTACTGAAAGTATTGTTAACAATTGAAGACAAGGGGAAATACCAATAGCTTCTTAGAAATTCAAAGCAGCAGGTATGTAACAACGCTTTTGTCTCTGATGATGAAGCTAATTGTTCTCTACTTTCTAAAATGCCTCTATGTCTCCTATAGATTTTCCATACATTACTTTTCAGCCACTGTGGACAATGTGAAGCTTTCTTAGAGTTACAATCAATAAATGAAAATATAAAAGTCTTTATTTACACAACCAGACAGGGGCTCTAATGCAGTCCTTGTAGCACAATACATCACCGTACTATAGCTTTCCTTAGGGTTTATTCTCTCCCTTACACAACTGCAAATGTGTTTAAATCAGACCAAACACCTGGTGACTTTACAGCTGTATTTTTCTATCCTAAACGAGTAGATGTTGCTCTACCTGTCATATACTCAGTCCACACAACAGTGAGAAACAGTTTCAAAGTATCAGAGAGGAAAGCAAGTCACTGGCAAATCCTCCAGTCTGTGTGATACAATAGTTTGTGCTGACATCTATCCCTTCCTATTTATCAAAAAGAAAAGAAAGAACACCTATCTAATTGCCTGTATCCTTCAAAACGAAGGAATCTAATTTGCTCTAAATAAATAAATACAAGTAACATTAACCATTTGAAAAATTTTAGAATGAAATAGTCCTAAGCATTTCCAACAGCAGCAGAACTAGGTGCTAAACACATTGTTTTCACAATTCAGACACATGATATATTTATCTGTATAGTAGGTTCCCCTTTTTCTCTTTACAGCTGCAGTAGCAATTACAAGTGCAATGAATATTGATACAACATAAGAACTAATCACTTTTTCCTCGTGCTGCTTTTAAATATTTTATAGATATGCAGGTATTTTTGAACAAAAATTTCACCAACATGAATGATAAGGCTGCAAACAAGAGATGGCTGAAATGTCAAACATGAAACGTTCACAACAATAAAGACAGACTCAGAATAAAAATAATACATGAGACGTACATGAGAGAGAGAGAGAGAGAGAAGAGAGAGATTACAGAGAATTGAAGATAAAAATCTGTCCTTTCAGCATTTGAAAAGAAAATGCTTCATAGGTATTTATGTATCTGACTTCTTTGGGAAAAATTCCATGCATATCCACGTGTCCAGCATCCACAGTATCCAAGTGTCAAGCAAACGTGACATTATTTCTCAACATGTGACTTTAATAGCTTTCAGACACACACATAACACAAGATTGGCACCGGCACACTTAAGCAGAACTTAAGCTGCCAGGACTGTGAGAGCACGCTTCCTTGCCTTTTTCTCGATGTTCATTAATACATACATATTTGTATCTTGCCTTTTTTTTTTTTTTTTTTTTTTTCGATCAGTGTCATGGTTTTAACAATAGACTACTGCATGGGTAATACCTGTTCAATCTAGCACCCACTAGCACCCACTCTCTACCACTTGTAAAATACGCAGGAGGATCAGTTCCTCTTCCAGAAGTAGCCTAACAACATTATCAGGTTTATGGTGTTAAAATAAACATGATTAATGCAAAACATCTTAAAAAAGTATAAATCATGCATATCCTTTGCATAACAGAATTTTGAGGAGCTATCCTGAGCTGCTGAAAGCTTTGAGCACCTGGGCCTAACCTGGCGAGCAGAGACCTTCTATCCATGTGGCCATGGCTGCCCTTTGTTACTGTGACCTTCCAGCACTCCTTCCATGTAATTAAACCTTTAAGACTACAGTCATTCCAGTGGCAGCTATGATCAAACAGGTAAGTTTGTTGGAGTCTATTTTTGAAAAAAGTCCTATAGTAAATTTTTCTAACGTAAGCCTTTGTCTCCTTTTCGGAAATTTTGCCAGCACTGCACCTCAAAGATTTCAATTATCTTCCTGTCAGCAGCATTTCTTTCTCATGATTCACATTCTGAAAAAATAAATTGCAATTTTTACCAGTCAGGCCTTGTACAACTCATGTTTCCCAATTGTTATGCTTGAGAATTCTAAGAACTCACAATAACTGATGCATTTAACTGACATGCAGCCCAAAACAGTCAGTAATGTAGAGGAGCCTAGGTTGGATCTTAAATAACAGTATTAATCCACCTCTTCTACAGCTCAATGTTTTTTATATCTTGCATCACATTTTGATTAACAAAATCTAGATTTTAGGCATATTCTCAAATAGATTTTTTAAAATTATTTTCTGTAATATTTCTGTTGCTTCCAAAATGGTGATTGTAGGAAGACAGTTTTGTTGTAATAGCTGAAATCTGCTATACATTTTTAATCAATGATAAGTGGATTAAAATTGACCATGCCATCATCTATTTATACATATTTTTAGACACACGCCATCAACATACATAGTCAGGGAGGAAATAATAAAAAATAATGTTTCTGAGCAGTCACTGAAGCAATTGTCAGTTGCTCATGCTATTCCAGTAGTTTGACAAGACTGTATCACTATAAATAAAACAAATGTTTTTAATGCCCAAAGACAATTTCCTCTTGTTAATCTGTTGCAGCTTCTGGTCTACAATTCTTGTCATCTTGTGCAACTTGTGGATCATCTTGTTTTCAGTACTTTGACAAAAAGCATAGTTCCTGTCTTCCAGCTGCCTTTTCTCCTGTTTGTGGCTGCTGCAGGTTGATTCATCAACACAAATTTCACTTCCTAAAGGCATTTTCTCCATTGGATTCTATATGACCCTAGAAATGAAAAGCTACTTGCCACTCTATAGGAATTGAGAATTTTCAGAAATATAAATCCACCTGATTGTCACTTGCAAAGGTAATTCTGAATATGATTCTTGTAGGATTCAATGAGGCTCATAAAATTTACATGAGGGTTTAAATTTCTAGTCAACTGTACAAATTTCAAGCTCCCAAGCTTCCTGGTTCCAATTCTAGTCAATCAAAAACTTTTATGAAAACAGAATTATATATGCCCATACATATGTATAGACTTTGGCAGCAGACAAGTAAAATTCACAACATCAAATGATATAATATTTCTAATAACTATGAATCTTAGGACAAGACACTATTCTCAATTGTTCTAATGTTATATATGAAATTACTGCACTAATCAAATGCATAAATTACCCATAAATCCTATGCTAACCATACGTCTATGGGAAAGTTAAGAAAATTGAGGTGAAAACAGAAGGGTATAACTGTAGTCTAAAATTACAAGTAGGCCAAAAGTCCATTGCAAATATAACTCACTGCATTAGACACACAGACAAAAGTTCAATTTCAAATTTTACAATTTATAGTTTTTTCTATACCTAGTAGCTGAATTTGTGTCAAAAATGCATTCCAGCAATCCCAATGAGTTTGTCTAAATACCTAGCAAAGTATACATTAGATGGAGTTGTAATGATTTTTTTTTTCTAATTATTCTATATACGAGAATAAAAAGAGGAAAGTGCTCTACAACAGAATCATGGAAATCTACCAACAAGTCTAATGAAATTGTAAGTCATCTCTCGAGTCTACAGGGATTAGAAATGTAAAGCTTTTGAATGTTCTCCAGCCAAGTAAATGAACCTCACATATGCCACACTACTCTGTGCACCTTAAGTCTACTCATTTCTGTTAAGACAGCTAATTCAGTTTCAGCAGCACATTAGTTCTATGATTCTTCCTTGTCCTAACTTGAGATTGAGCTTAAGTTTAATGTTCTGTGTTTCAGAGAACTGTCTACACATTTTTCAACCTTTTTGAAAATCATTATTTAATTAACCTTTTTAGAACTCTCTGAATTTCTTTCAGCCATTTTTCAAACTAAGATTTTATTTTCTCTTCTGTTTTAAATTAAACATAGCTGTATAATGCAGTTCTTAAACATTTATCTATAGTCTGTATATTCCCATGCAGACAAAAACATTCTGAATTATATTATTTCAGGAATGTAATTTCAACTGTATGCATGTTCTTGTGAACAGATTTCACATTGGCTTCAATACTGTTTGAATAATCCCGTGTAGCACATATTTACCTTCCTTTGACACTAACTCCATTTCTTCCATAATCAGTTTGATTACTTATTTTGAGACACAAGTTTTCCACTGTTTCCATTTTACACTGTTATTATCAGCAATTTTACTGTAGAAACAAAATCATGCCTTCTGCACTGAGATCTGGAAGCTCACTGCTAATTGCTGCATTATTAATTGCTAAGTCAACTAGCGGCAACAGGGAATGCAACTGCTGTCTCTGGAGGAGCAAAAGGATTGTCAGGGAAGTATCTTCTTTATCAGCTGCTTTTTTCTCTTCCTTTCTTCCTTCCTGGGAATGAAGCCTGTGTTGTTTCCTTGAAAACATGTAAGCAGTGATAGAATACAAAGAAACTCTGTGCAATGGGCTCTGCACTCTAAGAGAAGCACACTTTAATTTGATTATGTCGCTAGAATTGCTTAGTAATGACTATTGAAGGCACAGAAGAAGAATTCTACAGCTATAATTATACTACCTGACAGACCAACAAATTAAGTAGTAGATACCTCCAAATTTACCAGCCTTCCCCTTTCCTGTCTCTCTACTGATGCATATTTAAAATGCTTCACACAGATTCATGCGTGTGTAGCGTGACAATTGATTGGCAGGAGGTGATTTGTTTTCCTGAATGATGCCGGTATGATCTTCACTCACAGTCTTTTATTGATCCTTGAAACAAATATCATCCTGTACTGGTTTCATTAGGCAGGCTCTCTCTTGTTAATTACCGCTCACTCAAATCTTTTGGTGTTTCATTAAGGTGAACAAATTGGTAGAATTAAATAAACAATCCATGTCAGCCTGCCACTGTCGTTCTCTCATTCCTGGTCTTTAATTCCCCAAAATGCCAATAAGGAAAGGGATTTTTTCCCTCCTTTTTTTTTTTTTTATTTAGCATTTCTGACATCAAATCACAACAAAGTGGTGCAATGCACCATAGGAATTGACTAAATCAAGTTGGAAAATAGTCTGAAAGACTTGGCTGACTACATTGCAAATCCTTTTGGACTTTAGGGAGAGTTCTACCTAACTGCAGAAACATGCAGTATCATCATCTTCTCTGCAATGGATCAAAATTGTTCTTTTTCTCTATTTACAAGGATGAAAGGGAAAAACTAACAGCAAAGATGATTTGTATAGAGGTTTCTAAAATGAGTTACATTAAATTGCTTTGACAAAAAACACTTAAAAACTGTTTCTACGGGGGAATAAATAAATAAATAACGTCTAAATAAATTTCCTGTACAAATAAAATAAACATTTCTCTCTCAATCAGAAAATTTGAAAGAAAGAGAAAAGTATACTACTACTCATTCCCTATGCTGTATGTAACCGATTTTGGAAGGCTGCATAACACAAGACATTGGAATTAGAGAACATTCTCTGTAGTTCAGAGTATCTAATATAAGCTCAGATTCAAGATGATTAAGAGCAGCTAGGGCACTTTTAAGTAATGAATCCTTTACTCTGTGTATTCGCAGGCTTCTGGAAAGGTCTGAATCTCCCTAAGCATATTTAGCAGCTTTATCAGTATTAATGTAATGATTCCTACACCGCTTTTCACTGTGCTGTAATCCAGTCACTAACAGATTTCCTTATGACCTGCAATGAACTGCTAGGAAAATATAAAGAAGCAGAATTCAGAGGAAGCTGCTATTTTTCAGAATCTTCTAAAAAGCAAAAAGATCTGAAAGTAATTCAGCTGCTGCTTCAGTGTCTTTTTTTCCCCTTCTTTTCACTTCTGAACAAGCTTGCCTTCCCCAGGACACAAGTGCTGTGGAAAGAAACCACAAGACCATCAAGAGCTAAGCTGCAATAAATAACAGACCAGGAGTGGATCTAGATAACCACAGTCTATGTCATACTTACACTAAAGAAAGTGAAAGGCAATAATCTTACTACATAAAACAGGTAGATTTTTGACATCTCAAGCACATACCTTCAACCGATGCCTTTGATTTAGGGGTTAGAGGAGGGGAGTGCTGGACTTAAGCTTTCAGGAGACATCTGCCCATTTTCAGAAGGATAAAACATGCTCAAAAATTAGACTGATGAAGGTCACTGTTTATTAATAGAAAGTAGTAAGAATTAACAGTAATAGTAACATTTAAATGGACTGGAGACCAAAGGAATATATATATATATATACAATGTGAAGTTGAAAACACTGATTTGCCATCCTCCCTTCCTCCTCTATCCCCTTTTCACTCCCCTTTCTCTTCAGTTTTCTGTCGTCTTCTCGTCTTTATCTGAAAGGGACCTATCAGCTATTATGTGGCTGACTGGTAGTGATGAGACTGCCAAAATGTGACAGCCTTATCTACAGCACAGCCTTGCAAATTGCCAACCATTGATCCAGCAGTCTGTGCCAGCTGATCAGTGTAAAGCTGTTTTGATTTCTTTTCTTCTGGGAAAGAAATGAACTTCTCTGCCAGCAGCGACTATCCTGCCAGTGCTATTCCCCAGTCAAACAAAGGGCCTGAAAATTAGAATTTAGTTAGATGAATTTAAATGACATCCCTTTCTCCTCACTTTATTTCTGCAATATTATGGATGTTGTATCCCATTCCAAAATGTGAAGAAAAACAATACAATTGATTATAATAATTTCTATTCAGGCTTTAGGTACATAAACATCTTTCAGGTATGTAGTTTAGCATTGCCAGATCCTTACAACCTCACAAGAGCTTTTCAAAGTGGTCTTTCTCTGTTATTACAATCAAATTTCACAACTGAAGAAATTTCAGCTAGTTGTATCCCATTGTGCGAAGGATTAATATTTTGCTTAGTTTCGTCTCTCCAAATGATGTCCTTGTTGGATTATTTGAAAAAGTGTATTTATTTTACCACTTACAAAATAAAAAGAAAAATAACAAAACCTAAATAGGCAATCTCATATTTCTGTTCTTTCATCTACATTCGGGAGCTTATGTACATTTGTCCCTCAGTCTATAAATGATGCCTGCTTTACTGAAATAAAGAACAGAGATACTCTTCAACACAAAGAGCAGGCTAGATATGCCCCCAAAACACCAACAGTATCTTTTTTTTTTTTTTTTTTTTTTTTTTTCTTTTTTTGCCTGATTTAGTCCAAGGGGGACATTTTGTAGCTTTTCTCTGTTTAATTCTGCAATCCAAACAGCCTCTTGATGGATCACGGGTAGGTTTTTATTTGTTTGTTGCTTTTAAAATTAAACAGACACATTGCTAAATATAAAAATAGCCCAAGGGTTGGCAGAGAACTTGGTGACACTGAAATCTTGAAGATTTGACTCTTGATTTAATATACACCAGGATTAAGTAAAAAAAAATTAAAAAAAAAATCTTCATGCCAAATTCCTTCTCTACACTGACAGATTTGTTGTCCTTACACTTTTCTGTATCCTTTCTGCTTCATCCTTCAAAAATTCTTAATTTTGTATCACCATTTCATTTCCTAACTATTTCTCAGTTTAGCTAAACTTCCTGGGAGGCATGCTTTCATTGGATTTAATTCTACCTCTGCAGACACTTTCAGCTCATTTTCTGATTTCTTCTACGTTCCTGAAATATTTCCTGAAACTACTAATTGACTTCATTATAATACTTTAAGTCAGAATATTTATCAACGTACATGGGATGTTGCAAAATTAGCAGCATACGCACCAAACCTTCCCTAAATTCCTGAGTCAAGGTTGAGTGTATTGGAAAACTCGCTCCTTTCTAGTTGCAAAAGATTTGTTGCCCCTTCACCTGAAACAAAGTATTTTATATTGATGGACATCTTCTGGCTCCAGGCAAGTCTAAATCTGTTATTGCCAGCTCCAAAACGTAACATCAGAAAGGAACTCACAGCTTTCATTACATCAGAGAAAGATGTAAAATATGCGTCATGGCAGCTGAACTCTTCAAACGAAACTGGGTTTGTCACACTTTATAACAGTTCTTTCCGACTGCTGTGTTACCTTTAAAGAACTCCAGTCTATGGGATAAATCAAAGGGGACACAGGCACTCAGGAGTCCACAGGCAACCGTTCAGCAACATTAGCACAGCCCTCTGCAAATACAAAGCACGTTGCAAGCCCTAAAGAATATTAAAATGCTTTCTATCTTAATTCATCTATATAGACTTAAGTCATATTTCTCTCCAGTCTTTCTGCGAATGAAATTGAATTCCTCTTCTACATGTTACTCATGATTCCCCCTATGAGCTTTAAGTTTTAATTATGCACACAAAAACACAACAATTCTGTACCAATAAAAACATTTGAAGAATGAAAAGTTATGCAGAAAAAGAATGAATTACTGTAAGATTATTGTAATTAAACAGCAAACATAAGATAATTCATACTGTTAGCACAGGAAGGCACAGGAAGGCATAACTCCACTTCCCTCCAATTTCCTTCAGTAGAAAGCAAAGGCTGTAAAATGTGCTGTAACTTATCAAGGTATATTCAATATTCTGCTTGACCAGAATGTAATGGTATATGGAAAAATAGCATTCAGATCTAAATAAAACACTTGCACTTAATCGCTTGGAAAGTCTTAAAGTACGTGAGTAGCTGAGTATCTAGTTAAATAAAACTGTACTTAAGTGCTAAGTTAGACTAGAACAATTCTACTGATTTTTTAATCTTAGCATCTTCATCTGGATATCAGAGAAGCAGCAGTTTAAAGTTTCATGGAAATGCCAAATTCAAAATCATTTCAACGCTAATGCTGATTTCTCATTAGGATTTTATTTGCTGACTGCAGATGTGCTGGGGTTTAACAGCAGCCTATCCTTGAGGATTCAGGAATCAGAATCAATTGCAATTATGACTAACAGTTCTCTTCCATTACCTTTTCACTACTACTTGCACAGGTCTCAGCCATAAAAAAAAAAAAAAAAAAAAAAAAAAAAAAAGACCAGTCAGCCTCAAAACCCATATAAAAAAAGTCACTGCTTGGCTTCAAGCAATTTGCCAAATGAAAGACTCAGTCAGAACCAACAGCAGAAAGAGAAAGCAGCAACAGAATCCAAGCCAATGTTCCACAAGCTGAGGGTCTAACAGCCTATTGACAAGGCAGGCAATTCCAATTAAGAGCAAATTACACAAACAGATGAATGTGCAGTTCTGAACTCAAGACTGTGTTTATAAACTCACTATTTAGAAAATAAAAATTTGTTGAAAGTCTGGGCCAGGAACTTTCAAAAATGATATTGTGGAATTGAAATATGTCACTGAATGCTTCTTAGTTATCTAGAAGGCCTTGGAAAGCTTTATTACACCAGTTATTTAACAAAATAACAAAACAATTAGAAAATATTGTTTTCTGTTTCCACAAAATCCATTCTTCTGACTAGGATCAATGCATATGCACACTCACTCTGAATTCACACTCAAACCTCCACAAACATCTATACAAATGTATAGAAGTCCACAGGCATTGTCCATTCAACAACAACAAAAAAGTACACAGACATAGTTTTTAATTAGTTTAACACTGGCAAATCTTTGCCTACAGCACCATTCCATCCATGGGCTCCTAATTAAGCTGTGGAAAGAAGGATAACTATAGAGGCTCTTCGGCGTGCTCCCAGTGCAGAACTGTGCAAGAACAGAGCTTCTCTCTGTTACATATTTTTGTGAATAGGACAGAGAAGATAAGTGTACTGGGGTCAGGACTCTGGACTTGTCATGAAACTATTAGTGAATTCTTCGGGCTACAGACAAGTAAGAGAAAGGATCTACAACAGCTCAAAGATGCACAGGGTTCTGCGTAGGCTGGAGAAATCTGTAGTGCTCAAAGTGTAAAATGTTAGTTTATTTTTCCTTTTATAGGTTTCTAGCAAGTAGGTGAATTGTTAGAGGGGTCTGACCTCTGTTAGCTAGTGCCCATTCCTAACCCTCATTACCGACAGGAGCACAAAGCCTGCCAAAGTGCTGCTGGACCACAGGCTAACAGCGCTGCCACAAACTAAGACAGCGCTGATTTAACTGTGCCACTGAACTAGGCTCTTGTAAGCTGTTATTCTGGCGGCTAAAAAACTAAGAAAGATTTTCACATTTCAGAAAGATTAATGCACCACTTGTGCTTAAAACAGTCATGGTGTGGTCTCTGCTGAGAAAGGTCTACTTCAGATATAAATCTAATTATTGCACACTCATTCGGATACTGTTTTCAAACAAAGTTGAATAAGTTATTTCAAGCTTTCCTTCCTCTTGAAGGGTTCCTGCCATACCCACTTCAGCTCTCTGGCTAGCAAAGACTGCTTCTCCCAGCATTCTACATTTACAATCTCCTGTCAGAAGCCAACAGTGTCTCTGCTGGTCTATTAAGACCACGTGGTGGTTTTCATTTTGTTCCTCTGCAGATTTTCATGAACTCGCACCATGAAGTGATGCATTTTTACAGCACTCCTTACTAATTAGTTTACACCCTGAAGCAGGAAGATTAAGAATCTTAGTAAACAATATCTTTTGTAATTAATAATTTTATTTACATGCTGTAAATCCTTTCTAAATCTAAGCTATTTAATCAATGAAGTTATGTTGTGTTAAATGTTACATTTCAGAATATAGTTTCCATTTTTCTTCCTTCTGGTATTTGAGATATGAACAAAGTGCACTAATGAGATACGAGCCAAAGCTACTTCTGCAAAATTAAAACCACATCCACCATTTCTGTTTAGCCCCTTGAAAACAGAAGTCAACCTGGAAAAGCCAGACCATCCACAATGTATGTGACAGAATCTGAACTTAAAGCCAGTTGTTGCTCAGAGAATCTGTTGTAAGTTTGCATCATCTTATTTTGTTATGAGTTTAACCAGCACTAACACATACTCTACCAAAAAAAAATTAAGTAGTGTAAGAAGCAATACCTGAAAAACACAGCAATGATCGAGTTTGACCAAGCTTTACCAGAGTGAGATACTGTAAATCGCTCATCAGGAAGAAGGAATGACATTGCCCAACACTCACAAACAGATCTAGATTTTTATTTTAGTTGCCACAGATTTTTTAGAGCTGTGCAAAATCTGCAATTACTCCCAATATTATTTACTTGTATACAAATCGTGGATCTTAATAGATCCAGATCCACAACTCTTTATGAATTATACACCTGGCACATATCAATAACGGGGAGGCAAACAAATATTAAAATTACTGCTGAGTTTGACAGTATAATGTACACACAGGATTTATTTCTATCTTTGCCTTTGGAATATGATGAGCTTTCAGAATTTCTTCTTAGTTACTCGTGTGGTTGCATCTGTTCCCCTCCTGAGTAAATCCAACAATTCACTTTCTAGTTAGAAGATTTCTGCAGAGGAATGTTTGTTGATTTTCATGAACAATCCCATAAGATTCATGCATGATAGAAAATTTAATTCTTTGAAGAGCCCAGAATCAAGCACTTATATTAATAATATCTTCTTGGTCATAATTCAAAATGTCATTTATGACAAATATCCAAATTCCCTTGATATTAAAAGGTAATATCTTACTGAGGTGAGCCGCAGATATAAAAGCGGTCTACGACTAATTTATGAGATGGTAATGGCACTGTTTCTTGACACTAGATGAGAAAGAGAAAAGGTTGGAGAATGACTGAGAAACATCCTTAAAACCAGAAGTACAACAAATAGAATTGCAGAGTACATTCGACAGTATCGCATGTCCAAAGTCAAATTGCCTTCTCTGTGTACCTCCTTAAATGGTACGCAATTCAAAATAACTATGAGGCCAGATAATAGTAAAAGAATATAAATTCAGATATGATATTGAATACATTCTCCAGAGAAATAGCATTTTGAATTTCAGAACTACAATCCCCTTTTTATTCAATGGTTTCACATGTCACTATTAAATAAAGGTAATTATTTGCTATAGCAACTATAACAATATGTAATTTATATATAGTTTTGAGCTGTAACAATAAGTCCATTTCATTAAGGAGCACAGTCAGTGTACAACGAAAATATCTGTACTCTCAAGCAAAAAGAATGTGTTTGACAAGAATGAGAGATGGCTATTTGTCCCAATTTTACAAAAACACTTGTCTGTTTTTCTGTATATTAGAGTTTCATTCTGTACTTGATTACATTAAGATAGATCAAAGCACTTAGTTCAGTATGAAAATACAAGGTCAGTAATTGAGATGATTGTCATTTAGCTTAAAAACAACCAAACTAAAAGGTAGTTTACACAGAGATATTTAAAACTGTACGCTCAAAAAACATCCTTTATTATGTTTCAGCCGTGGACATTAGCATGCAAAAAAGCTCACATTTATCCATTAATTTTATCACTAATGTCAAAGCTAGAAAAAAAAAAAAAGGAAAATAAAAGAGTTTTGACATTTCAGTCAGATCTTTTCCACTTAGGTTCATATATGCCTGATTTTTCTCACTCTGTTGTAGCCTTTTAAGAAGGAAACCTATTTTATGATAAATGGGCTGGAAAACTTGATCCAGACGCTTTCATTTTTTCTGTAGTTACACAAATCTGATTCTCTTCTGGCACTGGGCTGCAGCGGTATGGAAAGCTGCTGCCACAGTGCCAAAACACATCACATGCCTTGAACATTGAGTTGAACATTTGGGTTCCCCACAAGAATCCACTGATGGAAAATTAATAAAAAGTTGCAGTCCAAGGAATTTTAATGCCAGCCAAGAATTTAGCTGGGTATTGCATTATTCTAAAATAATTATTGTATTATACTAGAATACTTCAATCACTCAACCACTGGAATACTGTTAGCTTGAGTTTGATAAAGTCTATTGATGACCTGCAAAACATACCTAGTCAGGCTATTAAGGATATCTGACACAGAACCCAAATCAAATAATGAGTAACAAAGTAACTCAAGAGGAGAAGTGCTTTCAAAGTGAGCATATTTGTTAATGTCTTCTACTGCACTTGTAATTTTATTTTTGCATATCCATAGTTAGCAAGCTATAATAATGGTGACATTTTCTGAAGTCATTAGATCAGTCTGAAAGGAAATGTCTTCCTAAAGAATCATGCATTTATACTAGACATTGTACTATAAGGGAGTTAAATTATTTAAATGTGATTACAAATACAAGCAAGGCACTGAAGCCATGTACCAATATTACAAGTTGACGTGGTGACAATACATAATGTATTTCTATGAGGTGTGTCGTGAATGCTAACAATGTTTTTCTTGTATACGGAGGAGTTTTTGAACATACCTCTTTGGGTGCAGAGAATTCACCTCTTTTAATTTCTTTCTGTGAAACTTCTACACATTTCTTGTATAAATCCAGCTACAGTGTGCCCACTAGATGATCAGGCTTGATTTAAAGCAAAAAAAAAGCAGAACAAAACAAAACAGAAAGAGCAAAAACAACAACAAAAACTAATAGTTCATCTCTGCAGAGGAAGTGAATAACAGCTGGTAGACAAAGAATCCCAGAAATACTTTCACACCTCCCCCCTCAAATAAGTAAACTGTATTTCACATACAAAACCATCGTGATGACGCAGCACAATTATTTCCATAATCATAATACATCCATTTGACTTCAAATCTGTGGTATCATACCCTATTGAAAACAGATGCACTTTTCTTATTAGTGCACAGTTTAATACTGAAAAAGCAGTTTGACAAAGATATTCAAAGTCTGCTTAGAAAAGTGAACAAAAAGCCACTGGGCTGACTTTTACTAGACTGCAGCTAGTAAGTCAAATTTGGGAGTTTGAGGGTAAGTGCTAGAAGGCAAGAGAGATGCTGTAATAAAAATGAACAACAGAAAATGAACAACATAGTGTAAATAAGTACTTTGATCCTCTGTCTGTATTGCAATCAGCTTTTCCCTTTGTACTGAGTCTGAGTGACCAAATCAAAACCCACACAGAGTTCTGCTTCTGGAGAGATGTGATTATATGATACTCAGAGATTTAAGAGACTGCAGAAGGATTCAGTATATGAACCTTAATCAAACAAAGCTGTAAGGCAAATGTAAAAAAACCTGCCTAAAATATTCAATGCAAATTTTATGATTTCCAATACAATCTTATGATCCCCAAACAAATGAGACTGGAAATGTTGGATAAAAAGTTCCTAACTTTGCAAAAAGAATATGCGACTCTTTTTAACTTATTTTTTAAGGATTTCTGACATTACCAGATGAGATAGGCTATATACTTCATGTAGCACAGTACTAATAAAGAATTCCAGCACAAAAATCTGTCAGAGTATCTGTGAGAACACCCCAAAGAAGAAATAAAACAAATATTTCTCCTCACATTATATCTTTTTTGCTCATTTTCTAAGACAGTATCTTTGTCGAAGGATAGTTAGCTACGATCCTTCTTATCTGAAGCAAAAAATAAGTACACCAGAAGTGTCTCTCCAGAAGGTTTACAAGGGTGTCCTAAAGAAGCAACTACTGTCATCAAGTTTATGATCAGAATGTTATTTCTCCCTAAAGTGCCCTCCTACACTGGCTCGGGACCACAGTAGAGCCAGCAGCCAGTTTCCACCACAAAGTGCCAGTTCTTGATGGCATGATTGTCCATGTATTCTGTTCCACATTGTATTATAGGTTCACAGCTTCAGAAAAAAAGTAAAATGAATGATTTCTAAAAAGCGAAGTCTTAGCCTGGTCTAGATATGCCAGTTTCATGTCTTCTCTTTCCAAAGCCAGCAGATGTCATTGTCTCCTAATCTTCTTTTTCTTATCAGGAGTGATATATTTAAATTGAAAGCTCTCATTCATAAGCAGAGAGTCAAGTCATCCAGGCAAATTTACGTTAGCTAGAAAAGAGGAAAATTGGATGATTTGCCACTTCAGCTCTTTCCAGAGGATTCCAGCTGCCTAGGAAGTATCAGTACACACAGACTGCTGTGTAGGGTCTCTACTCACACCTACTGCAGTGCTAAAGCTCTTATTTGTTTGTCATACTGCACCTTCTGGCTTCAAGTCCTCACTTGTATGAGTAACAAAAGAACTTCTTCCCTATTAGGAACATCTCCTAGTGGAAAAAGCAAAGCACCAGCACTTTTAATGATAAGCATCCCCAATGCTTTGTAAGTATTAAATTGATTTGGTTCCAAAGATGAGTCCAATATAAAAGGTCTGTGTATGGCTTTTAGTAGTCTTCCTCAAGTGATGATAATGAGACTAAAGAACGTAAAAATGAGGAAATGTAGTTTTAATCTTTTCTGGTAAGAACTCTCCATCCACTTGTAGAACCAATGAATGCAAATAGAGGCATGCATAGTCTCATGTTGAAACAAGAAAAATGAAATGGAAATGAAAATAAAGTAATTGCAAATACAGAAAAGTAATTTTTTAAAGTACAAAGTTCTACTTCTCAAACAAGGACTAATCTGACATTTTTCACCCATTGAGTCTGACTTGGTCCTCTTATTCAGATCATGGATTTTTATTTGCCAATTTTTTTTTAAATTATGCTTTCAGGCTCAGAATTCTGCTCACAAAAGTGAAGTGCCTTTGATTTTCTTTTCATCATTAATATGTTCCTATTTCATTTACTGAAATTACATCAATGTTGGTTTTATTTCCTGACTGAAATATAATCATACTCTCACTCACTAACATAGACATTGCTAAAGTTGCTACCACAAAAAAAGTCAGTTACAGTAATTTACCAGCAACAATACAGTTTTGATTGGAAGTCAAAAAGCTGTAAAACTCTGAATCATGACTCATGTACCTGTTTTATAATTTTGTCATATTTAATACAAATGATTCTTCAGACTTCAATCACACTATGAGCGTCTTCTACAGAAATTAGTTCCATAATAAAAATATACTCTTCTGTGACTAATGAACATAGAAGAATTTTGCTCATTACCATGATTGTCATCATTTTAAGGACTTTATTAATATAGTTACGTTCTATTGCTCTCGTAGGAGTTAACAGTCTAGCAGTTGTTGCTCATGTTTATAGAGTATATAGAATGAATATTTTGAAAGTGGTATCACTGTTAAAAAAATTCTCAAAAAAATCACCTCCATGGAACATACTTCTACTTGTCTATGCAATGAACTATATGATATGAAATCTACCATGTTAAAATTAATATTGGCATGATTTTGCTAGAAATAAAATCAAATCCCACATTAGTTTTTGTGACAGAGGTTAGAAAAACCCACCAAAATCACAGAATCATAGACTCATAGAATGGCCTGTGTTGAAAAGGACCACAACGATCATCTAGTTTCAACCCTCTGCTATGTGCAGGGTTGCTAGCCATTAGACCATGAACCAACTGAGCCAACCAAACCAAATAAAAGCCCCACCAACGAATTAGAATTTCCAGATTATAATCCAGAGCTTTTTTACTAAATAGAGGTGCTTGGTTATAGTCAAACACATTTTAAATCATAGAAGATGGAGACTTCAGGTCTATTTAAATTTCACAATTACAGAACAGTTACAGCACAATAGTTAAAATAAAGAGAAATTCAACTCTGTACAGGGAAGTCACATAGGTCACCTCAAAATGCATCATCTCTTAATATGACACTTAAAATGAATTGCAAGCAGTATGCATGACTTTCTCTGGACAAAAATGAATTGGCGGATGCCACAATTCATATTAAAAAAGTGTTTTAAATTCTTGTTTCACTGTTCCTAGATGTTTCCACACAAAACGTGTATGTCTTAAATAGACTTTGATAGCATTTTTATAACAGTTGTTCAAAAAGCCGGACACAGGTACCAAAACCAAATAACAGATGAGTTCATGAAGTTAAATGATCATTTTTCTGTCCATTATTTGACAGAGCACTTATGGATACTTAAACTATTGCTATTAAAGTGCATCTAAGTAATTTTATCTTAATAAGTCATCCCCTTAATTTGTTTCCACAGCTGTACTAATATAAAAGCTACATGAAGTGAGTGTGATATTTCTATCTCAGACACTTATTCATTTTGAAATTTTTGTTGTAGCATTTTTTTCAGAAAATGCATGCATGCATGTGTGTAGTTCTTTCCTGTAGACAACAGCAACAAGGAAGTAATACAAGCAAAATTTATTGCAACACCAAATGATGTTTTAATTTCTATGTAGATTAAAACAAAATTCTGACTTTGCTTTAGCTATTTTTCCACAGCATATTTACATGGTTCACACAACACTTAAAACAGACTGACTCATTGTGTTTTCTGGTTGATCCTACTTCAGCCTTAAGATAGCTCCAAGGCAGCTTACACTTAAGCTGCCACATTTTATTCAATGATATCAGAAAACCTATGATGATACAATATTATATTTAATTATATATTATATTTATTATTATATTATATTTAATTAATATTATATTTAATTATTATATACATATTACACATTACACATTAGCATCCATCTGTTTTCTGTTATCTAAGCCACATTTTCATGCTCTAACATTGATTAGTTCCCTAGCTCACTATGGAGACATTTCTGTCATGGTATCAACCTAATAACACAGCTAGTAGAATGTATGAGTCCTTGTGTATTATTTAATGACATAAAAGAAAGAACTTCTAAAATAATGACATTTTTAGAAGTTAAAAGTCACATTAGACTAAGATTATCTGTGGTTTAAGCATTTTAAATACATATTAAGGAGAAATATCATTAACTAAATAAAAAGTCTGGCAGAAAGACTGAAAAGATTTACATTACAGAAGAGTATCAGACGCAAAAGAATTTCGAAGAATTACTTAAAAACATATCAGCTACAGATAATCCAATTTCACATTTAAGAAAAGAGTTTGTACTATGGACCAAAAGTAATATCCTTCTCTTGATGTGAAGATCAGGGAAGGCTACATATCCTACAATTACCCAAAAATAATAATTAAGCACTTTTGTCTTTAAGCCTCTCTCAGTTAATCAGAGTACATTGCATTGAGAAGAACTAGTTTACCAATGATGCAAATACCTCTATGTCAGAAACAGTGAGCATTAATATAATTATTCTTTCCATATATACAGTTATGGATATTTACAGACATATAGACTACAGTCTCTGATTCACGTTAAATGACTTTATAATGTGGATATCCAAGGTATATGAAGAATCTGAAGTTAATTAAAAATAGATGTAATCTTTTTCTGTGTAGCAGTTTCATTAGAACTTGCAGTTCAGAGAATTAAAACATTTCTGATGCACTAAAATAGCAGGTACGAAACTATTTGCTGTGCAGTTCTAGATGAAGGTGTACCTGCACCTGAAGTAAAACTGTTGTGTCAATAATATGCTATTGTTTGCTGCAGTCAAAGAAGTGCTTAAAAAGCAAGCATAGTTTAATGCCAGTATAGCCCTGGGTTTTAAATTCTAACATTTTACAGTGATGAAAACAACATCTGAATGTCAAAGTATTGTATTGGGAATAAGACTATAAAACATTCTGAAAGCTAATACATGTACGGTTACTTAAAAATCTGCTTACACACATGGGTGTCTTCATGTGTGCGTGTTCATATTCAGTAAAATGTATAATGTCCCTTTGTCTCTAAAATGTCATCATCATGTTTTGCTTTTTTTCTCTCCATCCTGATCTAAACTCTCCTTAATATTGCAATGTGACTTGGTAATTCCATGAACAAAAGGAAATTATAATATTCTGCTAGCATATAATGAATAGAAAAATAAAATAATATGTATTTTATTGTATGCTTGAAGGTACTTAACTGGAAAGTCTTAAAGAAAGCTGAAGTGTTCTTATTTTTCCAACTTTTAAATATGCAACGAAAAAAAACCCAAAAACATAGGTAGGTTAATCTGTCTTTCACTGAAGAGCCAGAATACACACATCAGCAAAGACGCTTGAAATTAACTTGCATTTTTGCTCAAAAGTAGTATTAGTTTGCAAGGGCTATAAATATCATACACATTGTTTCCTATTCAAATAATTTTAAAAAGCACATACTGCACAGACTTAGACCAAGAATTTTCAGTTTTTGTAGTTTTGTTTTCTTTCACACTGCCGGGGTACTGGAATGCAATCACAGCTTACAAGTACTTTTCTGTAGCTGGCTGCTGCTGCACATGTTCAGGGAAATCTGTCTACCAGGAACAATTAATTCCAAAGAGGCTATGATGTATACTGATGTGCATTTATCTCAAAGGAAAACAATTTCCTGTACTGCTCTCTAACTAACTGAAGAGTAGACAAGTGGGCAAATTTCATTCGAAATATGGGATAAACCTCACTGCTGAGGAGCATTTATTTTGGTATCTCCACAAAACCATTCGTCACAGCAGGAGAGGTGCTAACCCCATTGTGTTAGAAAATAATTTGATTCATGGCACTTGATATGGAATCATCCTGAAGCGACAAATCAAGCTTTAGGCAGTGCATCAAAAGCTGTAAGTGGTGAAAAATGTATTTGGAAGCACAGATTCCATCTTGGTGGGTGGTGATATGAAACAGGTCCCAGAGTAAGGGGACGGCATTTCAGGTGAGAGGCAGCGTGTTAACTGAGCGACTCCATGCTTTTGACACCAGCCTTTCAACTTAGATGTCTTTATTTCAGGAGAGACAGCTAGAAGCCCTCTCAAAATGAAGGCTGAGGATTGCTGGAAGTCACAGGACAAAAATGCCTGCTCACTGTGATAGTGATCTGCCATTAGCACCTTCTCTCTTCTGCAGAGAACTCTCTCCACACGACACTCTGACCTTCAACTAAGAATCAACTAACTAGTTTAATTATCCCAATCATTTCAAGCTACTAATGCAAATGGATTTCTGCAAATCACAACTCAGCATACAAACACAATCTTTTCCTCAGGTTCTTCCACATCCCTTGCTGCTCCGTCCTGGATGCTTCATGACATTCTTACGAACAGCACTGCTCCTCAGAGACATTCTTTGACCACCCAGCACATTGTAACCCGCACCTGGAATCGCGGTCTGTGTGTTTTTCTTTTTCAGCAAGGTTCTTGTAAGAGAGTAAATAATGTCTCTCTGATGGGCAGGTTTTGGTGGTGGTGGTGATTGTTTGGGGTTTTTTTTTTTTTTTTTTTTTTCACAATTCTATAAACTCTTCCGTTTGCTGAAATAGGTGTCTTATAGTTGCTAGAAATTCATTTCTCCCTAAAATGTCCAATCTAACATTGTGGTGTGAACTAGCACAGACAAGGGTTCTTGGGATTCAATTGTTCTTGAAGACAAAAGTCAGCAGACTTCATGTATCATTTTGATGAAGATCAGGCTACACATGATGTCTTGTCCTCAAGGACAGAATCATTTTCTAGACAACAAAAACACGGCAACAGACTCAGTGTGAAAGACACATTCATTGATCTGGATTCAGGTGATAAATCCATTTTAACATCTAATAACTTGAGCACTTGGTTTAGACTGTAATAGATTCTTTCATACTCTGTCTTCTTTGATCCCAAGTATCCTCTAGCTACTAACCTTGAAGGTAGCACATAGATTAAATTCAGAATAATATTCTTAAATAAGTTGCTGTTAGCAATCGAGTTATCTTTTGACACTTGGGTCTTTGAATTCCTTCAGTCTTCAATGACAGCTCAGTGATAAACTTCCCTCTCAGCCATAACATCCCCCTGATGCACCTTATTCTCCCATTTGCTTTTATGTTTAACAAAATGTCATACAGATATAAACAAATATGAATATATTGCATCAAATATTACTCTCACTAGCATTTTCTTAACAGACAATGACACAGACAAGAGATACATTTGTTTCTTAAGAAAATACAAGAAAATGTTGAATCAACTTGTTCCTGTTTAAGCTTAGACCCCTAAGCAGAACAGACTGAGCTTCTTTTTCACCCTGTATTTCCAGTTCTAAAATAACTTATCGGTTCGTATTCTAAACATCCGAAAAGCTAAATTTTGGAAGGGTTAACTCATTGTGTCTTTCATTTTAAGTTGTTGTTTTCCTCCAGTAATACCATTCTGATGAGAAAGGTTAAAGAATCAGGGAACTTTCCCTGAAGTTAGTAGAGGACTTCACAGAAAGCACTTGAGATCCCCATTAATTAAGGAAACTGCCGCAGAAAAGTGTTATACTGCCTCAGCACCAACTAGCTGACCCCCAAGAATGTTGTCAAGCTGTCTAAACTCCATATAAACTATCATAATAAAATACTAATTTAATTAAAAAATTCAATTTTTTTTTTTTTTTTTTTTTTTTTTTTTTTTTTTTTTTTTGTCCTTAAAAAAAGAGAAGAAAAAGCACATTACAATTTTGGGTGTATTGAGAAGAATAACAGTCAGTATTCAGTAGGTTACAATGGACACACACAGCAGACAGTATGGATGGCATGTGAAGCAGTGTAATGAGGGTGCAGAATTCCTGGTTGGTTCTTTGATGTTAAGAATAACACTAGGAAATATATATGCATATTTTAATTGTAACAAAATCTTTCTCTGTCAGAAAACAGCAAACATCAATAATCAAGACACTACATAGTTCAGTGCATAATAAATATTTTCTTTGAATGAATCTTTCAAGCCTACATCAGAGATTTTTATGTAGCATAGACTCCTATACACACATAAACTATTTCAACAGGCCATTTATTAAACTGGGTCAATAATCCCATTTATTGTTTACTGTTTCTCAACCTCTCTCAAGAAGAGAGGTTTTAAGTGGTGGTCTTAGTATTCAGCAAACACACTCATTCACACCACATACCTACAAGCACACTAAAAAAAATCCATATTCTCTGGTAACACAACTGTTGTAACCAGATGTTTTCCTTCTTTGTGTTATGTTCACATTCATACACCCAGAAAAATGTATGTTTTTGTTACAGTGCATAGTATACAGGGATATGCATTCTCCATTCACAGACAAATCTAGTGGCTTCTTAAGAAAGACCACAATTCCTCATTTTCCACTCTGCAACCTATAAGATCTAAGTGATATTCTATCTTCTTAATTATTTTACAAGTATAAATTTATTCAAGTATGGAAAAAGAATAGGTACTGTAGAGGAAAATAACAAATAAAAACTTCTAACTTGAACTAGAAGAAGGAAACTTAAAGAGGAATAAGCAATATGCAACACAGGAAGGGTCCAAATGAGGTACTGGTTATTGGCAACTCTGAGAATTGTGGGGAATTCTATACTCCAAAAATAACAACAACAACAACAACAAAAGAAAGAGTATTCTAACTTTAAGTAAGCATACACATGCACATAAAAACATTACAAAGGGCTCTGATCAATGCACAGGAAGTATGTATAAACCTGAAAATCAAAATATTGGAAAAAAAAAAAAAAAAAAAAAAAAAAAAAAAAAAAAAAAAAAAAAAAGATGAAGTCAATGACTGGCCTGAGAGGACTGACAAGTTTTTCATTGATTTATTCGGCAACCCAATACCCAAAGAGCTGCCAAAAGAGGTAGCTGGAAAACAAGTTACATGGGTTCTCTGTCACACTGGTTCCAGCCTACTGATAGTACACAAAGCATATGCCACTCCTCAATCAGGATTATCAAAACAACATCCTTACACATTTGCAGCCCTAAAAAAGAAAAAAAATCCACAAAGATCCACTTTTACATTAAAAACCTAATGAAGTGGACAAAACTACTTTTGGTAATAGCACTTAAACTCCGGGAACAAACTGAAAGCTTCAGAGCTAGTTATTCCACTCAGAAATATACTGCATCCTTCTTCAGCAATGTATATAATTTGTTGTTTGTTGGAGGTGAGGTAGCTGTTGAATTTGTGTTTTTTTGACAAAGGAGAGGATTCTTCTGTATGATAACTTAGAGTATTCTGTTCATTTCCTATTCTGTCCACCATTTTTCTGTGTCTCCCTCCCCAGGTTACATTTGTTAATACCACACTTTCAATTTATTCTACTGTTAAACCTATGACTGATCAGAGGCAAGGTGGAAGGACAGCATTTATTGGCTCTTCTCCACCATCTTCATTCTGGCAACTGTGTTATTAGAACAAACACCTCCAGTTCTCTGAAGCGCTCTGGTAAACACTACTTCACATACAGTGTACCAGGACACAGTGCAGTAGCCAAATATGGCATAAGTATTCAAACATTCAAACAGGATCTTGATCAAGATGCTTCTTGAAAAGTTAATGCACCCCTTTTGAAATTTGAAGACATAACTAAAATCTCTGAATCCTCTTTCAGAAGTTATATGGATATACATAAAACTTCAGCTGTTGATGTGCTACTCTACCCAAAGATTTGAAATCTAAATGACTGCTTGTGCCCAGTGTCCAGGTAGCTAGATTTCAATAAAGCATTAGGGCTGCTATTGTCAATGTAATCGCCATCATGTAAAATTTATTAGAGCATTATACTTCTAACAAGATGTACTGGTGTACATTTTCATCCACTGAAACTGGAACTCTCTCTGTTTGATGTTTCAGGGGAAGCCAATAAATAAAAGAAATGTCTACTTGCAGGAAAGTTTTTAAAGGATTTCAATTATTTGCTCTTAAAAACTAAGCTAGAAAGTATCCAAACTACAAAGAGAAATATTAATATAAGATTAATATATGACATCCAAATCCATAATATATACCTATATGAGGTGGTCTAGCAGCATTTCAACAGCCACAGAATTTGCATGTTAGAAATTGCTAAGACAGGCAGAATGTAATGCCTGACGAGAGCTGACAGCCAAGGGATTAACAAGAACAGAGACAAGTAATTCCACTGTGGGTTTTACCTACAACTGACACAGGTAGAAGTATTTAATGAATTATTCCGAAGAGATGAGAAGAGTGACAGAGTACTCCACCTGTCTCACATCAGCTCAGGTACCTTTTGATAGCTATTCTCACCTGTTAGAATCCTGAATAAATCCTAGATGGGATTGCTCCGTTACTTCCATAGAATTAGTTTCAAGCACGTGAAATGCGTACTGACTTTAGCGTCCCTCAAGGTACAGTCTTCATACTGAATATGAGTAGAAAGCCATACACTAACAACAGTTTGTACAGCATCATTAAATTTCTTTCTGAAGACAATGGAGAAACAATTAAGCAATTTGCTCAAGAATACATCACATTACTCTGACAAGGAGTCCGAGCACTCTGACTTGCTAGTATTATGCTTTCCTTAGAGGATTACCCTTTCATTCCCTTGGCTATCTCAGTGCATTATTGAATATTCATTTTGTGATTCACGGGACTACAGCATTTTAGAGTTTGCCTCTGGATCAGAGATAAAATTTCTGAATAGAGCTTTGTAGCTTGGAGTGTTTAGCTTTCCTGTAACATCATTACTGAGCTAGCTATGCACATCCTAGGACATCAATTCCAGATATCCTGCCAAAGATCAGATGAGATCCAAAGGGCTACATTCATTAGCTGCCAAAAGAATGCTGGGGGGAAGAAATAGAAAATTGCCTACATCTGTGACAGTGAAAAAAAAAAAGAAACATAATGATGTTAAATATGAAAATACAAGCAAATATTTATACAAGTTAAGAATGAGTGTAGCAAACCAAATTTTATTTTCAAAACACAGATAAGCTTGCTGAGTATTAGATAGAACAGACTTTAAAAAAAAGTATTATATAAACAATAAAGGAATGCTGTCATTAAATATTTAGGTAATTTTTTTTTTTTTTTTTTTTTTTTTTTTTGTGTTGTATTATCTCAGCATTCTCCCAGGAAGAACGCGAACTGCTTTTCTTAATTGTTCCATTATAATATCTGAGCTTTCTGTATTATCTACAGATGGAGCTGTATATTAACAGAGCTGGTTTTGTACAAACAGTTCAATCAGTGTAACACAAGAATTAATCATCATACTCGTATGACTGATTTCCTGTAAACGCTAGGGGGAAGAACAAGGACTTGTAAGAAGACCCCTTTCAGCCCTCCCAGACGCTGTGATTTTTAACATCTTAAGATACTTGTGCTTGCAAGGAGCAGAAAACATTTTATTTTTTTACTAGTAAGTATCCACCTACATATCTTAAACGTAGCATGAAAGGATCTAGGGGCATAAACCTGTTTCCTGGCATTGATCTTACTTATTTTCACTGTTCATGTTATAAACACAAATTCCCTTTTTTAAAGCATTCTTACTCTAAAGATGCTTTCTTTTACAGCTTCCATCTCAAAGGAAGCATTTGATTATTGTTTGCATGCGTATATTGCTCATCTAGCAGCTGTTCAGTCTATACTGCTAAGTGAATATCAACATAGATGGATCTATGCTGTTAGTATTTTCGAAGGAATAGTGATTACACCAATGGCTATACATTAAAGCAATATACATTAAAACCTTTGAGGTGTAAATTATTAAAAATACACAAATCTAATGTTTTCATCTCCCTGTTCTGCATACCTTTGTAAGGTTAATCTGAGTCATGTAACATCATCAAGAATGTAATTCCTGGAACTGGTAACAGAAGAACAACATTGCTGATAAATGAAAAGCAAAGAAGTCAATTCCATTTTCTATACTTTGTCACAAGCACACTGTTAACTAGTATTATCTTGCTGAACTACCATTTGAGATTTTAAATACATGTATGAAATCTAAAGGCAATCATTTTTCAAAAAGGATAATCTTACACATTGCCTTTTAGACAATTTGAATTTCCTTTCTCCAAAGTTACTTTAACTTTTAAACTTTTCAAAGGGGGCTTTAAAAGCCATGTATAATACTGAGAGTTACAGAAAAGCACAGAAGATATAAATTGTTTCTTAATTGAAGAATTTAATTCATATAGCAGGTCCATTGGTACTTTAGAAAGTAATAAAACTATTCTGAAAGAAAATATAGGAGACAACACAATAAGAACTCATAAAAGTGTGTTTGGTTAATGGTTTTTACATAAGTTGAAGAACTGATTAACATTATATTTGTAAAATAATTAGTAATTTGTTTTTATTACAAAACTATTAATGTTAAAAAGTAAATTGTTTTTTGAGTACTAAAATACTAAAATATATAGAAGCAATTATAAAATATTTATATGCATTATACTAGAAGCAAGAAGGCACCTTCTATCCCAAAACAAATTGAACGATTTAAAAGACTATTTATTATCATTTCAGTTTGAACTGAATCACAGAAGCCTGCCTACCCTTGGAATTGAAGCAGATGTAGTTTCATGGATCCATTCCTCCTTGCAAGTTCTTTTTGAGCCCTGCATTGACAGTAGTTTACTCCCTCTCCTGCCAGAACTGATTGGTTCTGACCAGACAAGCAAGCAAGTACAAAGAGACAGGGATTTATTTTCATATTCAGCATAACCGTACGCATCAGTAAGGGTAACTCCTTTGTAGGACTGCATACAGATACAGGAGCAATGTAAAGCATCACTGACTTCCTTCAGAGCTCTTTTCGAAACACTGTAAGGTAATTTAAGGATAGAAAAAACTGCGAGGGATATTTCAGCTGCTGCATGCATGAACTAAAATAAAGAGGGACTACTGAAACTGGCTCTAAGGGCCTGAAATGGCAGCCAGTGTTACACAAACACAAGGCATCTTGGGGTATTTCTCAGAAAAAGATGCAGCTGAAAGGCCCTTCACAACTGCTGTGTCTCCTCCCTTTCCCTCACACCTAGTTACCTCACTTCAATGTATTAGTTCAATAAATTTCCCCACTACAGAAAGAGGATGTAACAGGCAGCCATGCTAACCACAAAAGTCGACATAATTAAGATCTAACTTCCTATTTTACAAATCATCTTTGACAATCCTTAATAGCTACTTAGCAGAATAACAGCATAAATATTACTTTTATAAATAGGAATGATCTATTTAATACCTTTTCCTTTATTAAGGTATTTAATATAATTATAGAGGAAATAAAATTTCCCTAATTTGAAGCCAGCCGTGCAACCTGTGCACCGGAAAATCTGACTTCTCTTGCTCTGCCAGCACAACGCTGGGCCTGAGGGATCCGCTCCGCTGACCACCGGCTACTGCCCAGCCTCCAGCTGAGGAGAACACAGAGTTGCCGAGCCCAAAGAGCGAACAAGAGCTCTTTGCTCTTGTTGGAAGGGACCTGAGTTGGAAGGGAGCTCAAGGATCACAAATCTCCAACCCCCTGCCACAGGCAGGGCCACCAACCTCCCCATTTAATACCAGACCAGGAGAAACTCCGTCAAAAACTGAAGGAGATCAGTATGGGAAATAGTGTCTATATAGAGATATGAAGTGGCTAGTTGGCTACTTCAGGATGAAAAGGTACAGTGTGATGCTTGCAGGCAAACAGGGAAGTTGGCGTTGGAACATATGTTCTCCCAAACCCTCCAACGGTTCCGCACACCTTCATGTCGGTCTGAACACACCGTGTGGTGACAGCTTCTTTAAAGGCAACTGGCCAGGGGCAGGCAGCGACTTTTACACTGCCAGCTCCCAAGCTCCTATTTCAGTTACCTGCCTGCCTCGACGGATGGAAACCACTTTGTAACTTCACCTCAGGCAAGCACGCAGCAGTACGTAATGTGCTCCGCCGAGAATCCCCATCAGTTCAGCTCCTGCCACCTCTCGTTTAGCACTTTGGTGAACACACTCCTTTACAAGGCTGGCCATTTGCTCAGGGCCTCAGGGCGATTTAATTTTAGACATTAGTAAGGAAAAAATGCCGCCACATTGAGCAGAAGCCTTTCCACCTTAGGATCTATAGGGCAGTTTAACTACAAGAACTGATTTCTGCTTGTAGGAATTTCATCTCTTTGAAACAGGTAAACAAAGAAAAAGAGTCTCTGAGGGACAAAACCTCTACCTATAAATATATTCCAGACAGAGCCCCGAATTATCTACTTATATTTACATATGCATGCACAGATTCATTCCTTGGGTGTTTTGTACAGAGGCAGCAAAACAACTCATCATCTATGCATGGGTAGTATACAGAGTTGACAAAAGCACAGTGAATATGTGCTTATTTGCGTGGTATTCATTGCTCTCTTCTCTAATGCCCTTGCTCTGAGAAAATTGAAACTTGTATTAATTAAGAAAAGTTCATTAGTTCAACAGATTCATTAACCTTTTTTGGGAAAAGTACACTCAGGACCAAATTAATCAGCATTCTGAAATCAAGTCACAATTTATCTCCCTGTGCAGTAATTTTTAAAAATATTTTTCAATACAGACGTGCATAAGAATCATTTTGGGAGTATTCTTCTTTACTGTAAATCTGTAATGGTCAGCTGTCACATAAAAATACATTATTTTACCATATTAAAGTAAAAGACTGATATAAGAAACCACCCGGGATTTCGAATGTTTTCAGACTTTATTAATTTGGAAGCATTAGGCTCTGCCCTCTGCTGACTCCAACAGTGCCTGCTGAAGAAGTCGTCTTTCCACCAAATTAGCCCAGTCCCCACTGATAAACCCCCATCAGATCTGCGCGTTCCTTAATCACTGTCAGCCAGATGAGCTCATTTATTTTAAGCTCAGGTTTTGACTACTGGGTCTTTACCAAACATCTTCATTTTACTTGCAAGGGCACACCTGAGGCTGTGATAATGTCAGGCACATTTTGATCTGGTTCTTTTTGTCTATAGATAATTCCAAGAGAGCTGAAGCAAGGTGAGCCGTTCAGGCTGGCAATTACTGACATTGCCTAACAGTTTCTGGGTTATGCCTTCTTTATATTTGTTTATAAAGACATCACCAGATGTTAACAGTTCCATTTGATCTCTTTTATGGCCATGTCAACTTAGCCCATTACTGAAAAAATGTGAAAAATAGATTGCTTTGTACTAAAATCTTACAGTGACATTTTACTTGAAATTTTCTCTCAGTTCCCCAGTTAAGGAACACGTGCTAGTGACATGCTATTTGTCATGGATTTGAAAAACTGCCTACACTGTAAAACCTTTGTTCTTCATAAAAAAAATAAGGGCAACAGCCTGTGGACCTATTCAAGACAAAATTAATTTAGGACTGATCAAGTCTTTTCAGTGGCAGTGTCAACACAGATATTCCAGCTACCCTTACAGCAAAGGCCAACCTCATCACCATTTTATCACATTTGTTTCAGAATCCCTCTCATTACCTTACAGCTTCTAGTCACTAATTTTTTGACATGGTTATACTGAAAATTAACATCAGTGTAGTTCACTTTATCACAGTGTGTTACATTTTAATATAAGAATATTTCAAAGTGATGTTGCCAGCTGCATGTAGTTTCCAAACAGCAGGAAATACATTATTGGTGGGAAAATAAAGACAAGCTGAAAATTGCTTACAAGATGAGTATCAGACATTAGTATTTTAAAATACTTCTTTCACAGAAATCAACATTTCTATATGAAGCAAAAGGATTTCAGGAAAAAAATTCTCATCTTCATCGATATGCAGCTAATGCTTAATTTTCTTTTACTAATGAGTTTCATCTTGAAAAGCTTCTATACTTTCTGCAAGATCCCCGTTTCAGAAGAAAATCTCCTTTTCAAACAAAGAGAAAATCATAACTGCCTGATCAGCATAAGAAATAACAGAATGCTATTCATATACATACTGCTTAATCCCATCTAAAGGCCAGAAACTGAAGTACTGGAGAGACTAACCGGAAGCTTCAGTTACAAATATATACTTCCCCACATCTTTGATAAATTCTGATGCAGTACAAAGATTACAAACACATTAGTTTAAATGTTGGGGGGAGTTACTATTTAGTATCTATTATTAGATTTTATACAGAAGACCAGTCCTTATGTCTTTGAAATTTTACATAGCTTTCACATGCAGCATAACTCAAAGGCAGTTATCTATCAGATGAATCACCGAGAGACAAAATACTATGTTGTATCTACACACGTGGAAATAAAGGTGTGGGTAAGAAGCAGCACTGTGTCTTTACAACAGTATGATGAAGAGCAAAAGCCAAAGCACAGTCATAAAATTCCCAGTCTATGCAAGCTGGAAATCCAAGGACCTACGTGACTCTTTGTTGTTACAAGTTGTGAAATCATTCACCTATACCAGTGGCCTTCCTAAGACTAGTGACCCAGTGCTGAATGTCACCAATGCAACCAAGTCATGCTGCTAACTGAACACAGATCTCACATCTTCCTCCTCTTGCCCTTTTTGCTTATGAATCTATAGAGCAATCTGTGCCAACTTCATTCTTTTTCCCTTAGGGAAGTCAAACTGTATACTGTGTGCTCTCTTTTAATAGAAATATTGGATACCGCATCCCCAGAGAACCTTGAAAACTTGCAGTTGAATGAAAAGAATACACTTGACCACATACCTCAAACTGATGGAGATACACTTCAAGCAAGTAATATAAATAAAATATTAATTCTAAGGTAATGGAAAAAGTGCCTTCCTAACTTTTTCTTCAATTTTAAAAAAATATCTTGTGACTTTCTTAGCTCAAGAGAAAAATTCAAGCAAGTTCTGAATTTTCATAAAAGCAATAAATTTTCAGCAAAAATAAAAATACAAAATCTTCTCAGATTCTCAAAGGCATCTGGACATTTACCTCTCTGCTGAAATCGGTTAAACTTAGGAGTCAAATAATTCTGAAGGTATGCCTGAAATATGGATTCTTATGCATTCAAATGAAGACTGCATGCACACTTAAAAAGATAGACAAAGAGCCTGAAGTTTAATTAATGAATATATTGGAAACATAAAAAGCTATGAAATACAGTTCACGTCAATGACAAGATACACACATATACACTCATCTCCATGCAAAATTTACTAGTCAACACTTAGGAGTCCTTTGGTGAAACACATGATTTATTTCAGTGCTGTTACAGACGTAAAGCTGATTTCACTGAGGTCATGCTCCAAAAAAAAAAAAGCACAACATAGCAGTAAGCCAGTATAACGAAGTATTAAATCAATACGGTGTCTCACATTAGCTAATAAATTAAAAGTGTGCTATCAGACCATCTGCTAGGAGTGAAGCATGATGAGTCGCAGTGATCACACTGACTGACATCCTGGTTTGAACATCTAGCCTTAGTTCACCTTCTTGGCTTCAATAATACTTTACTTGTAATGCATATTTTCAACATTGTTGCAGGCCGGTGGGTAAGAGGAAAGTTCAACCTTTTCCTCTCACAATCCTTTGCACTTAGCCTAACAGAGTCTCCAGTGAATGCCAAAGATAAGACAGTTTCATGTGCAACTGATTGCATAAGCTACTCATTTTATAAATATAAATTGATGGTTTGATACTCTTCACACAGTTTCTACACACACATCCTAAGCCATTTTTAAATCACTGAAGAAATGTTTTTAATACATTTTGCAAGATGATAGAACTGTCATCTGAAACAGACCACACAGGTTTTATGCTTGGGAGAAAAACTGCAATCCTTAGGATTTCCCTAAGTAACACCCTTTTATACCAAAGAAGTTTGTCAACCATTTGCATTTATTTACACGTGCCCTGTGTTCACTGGCATACAGAGTTACAGACTAATTCATATTGGGATCTTTTGTGCTGCTTATTGTGTATTTACGTTCTCAAGAAATGCTGTTTATTGTTATCATCAGAATGCTGTAACATTTTACTTAACAATATCAGCTAGTTAAGCTTAACAAGAAAACTCCAATGTATCTGCACAGTTTTCTGTACAGATATAATATCATTCTACCCTTCCTTGAACTGAGCTATTCCTAAATGTAAGGAAGTTGAAAATGAAAGCACAGAGGGCCCTTATGTCAAATATCTAAAGTGAGGCTTGGTAAGGTCTCCATCCGAGTAGCTTTTGATGGTATTTTAATTTTGAAAATCTACAGAGAGAATTACTAGGGGATTAAAAAAATAATAATTTGAATTTCATCATAATAGTGGCTTAAAAAACAAAATATAGAACAGAAATGTTGGATTCAGATCAGTCTGATTCACCAAAAATAAACAGTTGTGCATCAAAATTTCTTGCAGACACCACTGGAAATATTTGCTTACTTAGCAATTCGACCGCAATTACAACATGAAGGATGACCAGCAGAAAAATCTCAGAGTCCTGGCACTTAATCCAAAGTACACATTATTTGGTAAATAAGCAGTATGGGACCATTTGAAACATAAGCATCACGAAGGTTGGGTCATATACTGTAATCATGTAGCATATCAGTTTCTGTTCAGCAAGCTAATGTGACAGATGAATACAAGCAATTCTCAATACCTCCTAGTCAATAATATGTTAACAATTCAGAGTTTAAATATTTCCACTTACTATTATAATTCAGTAAAACAGGCACTTGCAATGCATTTATAGTACCATTTCAGCAGTGTAATTGGAAACACATTTCCAAAATCTTTGCTTTTCAAAGATTTACGAAGTTGATCAACAGTAAGGGGATGAAAATACTTTCCCATAAACAGTAAGACACAGTGACATTGCTATCTATCCCTATGCAAGGAACTCAAGGCATCAAGCCTGTCATTCACCTTTGCTGTCACTCAGCAGAAGATTAAATGGAGCAGAAAAATAGCAGAATCATCTTTGCACTGTTCTATACATAAGGCTACCAGAACACAGTGAAGAAAGTTAGAAAATAGATTTCTGTCACCTAGCTAAGTTAGAGCAGACTTCAGGCAGCTGAAGCATTCACTGTGCAGTAGAGGTCACCTAACTATCATTTCAGAGTGCAGCAGTGCACCAATAAAGCATTACCATCTGGCCACATCTCTTCCGTTGCCACTAGGACATGAAGAAGGATGCAAGAGCATCTAAGGAAATAACACCCTAAAAGTGGCCAATATATCTCATGCTTCAGATGCTTCAAGTGTGGCTCCAATGCATGGTGCTGCTGTAATACAAATCTGCAAACAAACGCAGGAAAATCTGAGTGAAAAGACCCTGCCCTTGCTGCTTGGCTATGGGACAGAGATACAGTGCAGCCCGAGTCCATCTGTATGGGAACAGAAGCAGATCTCCGCCTGTGAACAACTCCTAGCTTTTCACCTTCGGTTTCACAGGTACATGACACACACTTTTGCCCATGGAAATGTTTTGGTACAAGGTGCTCAGATTTAGATACACAATTGTTCTGTCTGAACAGACCTTATATATAAAACACTTCAAAGCAAAATAGCAATGGTTAGCAATGATTATGAGAAATGCCTCCTCTGATACTTGAGTTCCAAAATATTAAAAAAAGAATCCTAGTGAGACTACTAATAAGTTACCGTGCCTCCTTTGTTCCACAATGAGTAAACAAAACCACCAAGCTGAACAAGCCAAAAAGCCTAAGAAGGAAACAACACTGAGATACCTTTTCCCTTCTAACCGTGAAATGAAATCCTTAACTGTTCAGAAAATAACAACGGAAATATTTTGTTCAACACAGAATTGCACAGAGCAACAAGGAAAATCTGGTAGAGGCTGGCAGTAAAAACAAAATTTACAATCCATAACATGCCCATGTCTTGACATAAGAATTACTTTTATTGAAATGGTTATATATTCTCCAACATAATTTGAAGCCAAGTTCTACAGATGGCATCTATAATGAAAACAAACCCTATAAGACAACTTCAACAATAGAGCAAAGTACCATGAGGGAAAAATGAAAAAGCAAACATTTATTGCTAAAAATCATTAAACATTTCATGCGCAATGCTGTAGAGCTGATATCATATGCAAACACACTACACATATTTGCAAATATACGCCTTTAGCCAAAAATTAAAACAAAGAAATGGAAAGATTTCCTCAGATAGTATGTAGCTCAAGTTCAAGGTGAATTTAAAGCCATAAGTTACAGGAAGCAAAAAGTGCCAACAAAATTTACTGAGAGAACAAATTAAATATGCTGAAAAACTGAGAAAGCTCTAAAGTTAATTTAAATGTAAGATACAGAGTACAAAAACATACTCTGTTTAAACAAAAACTCCACGTAAAAAGTAATTATTATTCTTCTGCCCTTTGTTAAGAAAAGTTTCAGGGATTTAAAGGATTGATGTAAAGTTGAAGAAAGTTTCCTCACAGAATTTATATGAAAAGCCTGACGTGCTAATTTTGCAACAAGACTTACGATAGTGATTTTATGGGATCTAGTTAAATCATCAGTAACTGTTTTCAAGGCACAAGTCTTAAAGCAAAGTATTCTCACACAAAAAATAAAGAACAACATATAGATCTTTTGAGAATCTTAAATATATCAAATAAACTGTACATTGTATCTTTTTCTAAACCAAGATTCCTTGCCTGGAAAGACAGAGCGAAAGAATAATAATGAAGAATAATAATGAATAAAAGGATGCTATGCAAGTGCATGTGAATATTGCCCGTTGTTAATATTCTTCCGTATTCTGATTTTACATAGATTCTGTTTTATCGCTTCTTTCACTGTTCTTATTTTTTATTTTTATTGCTTATTCATTTCATCAATATCAAGTGAAAATGAATACATTCAGCTGACGGCAGAAGGATCTCCTTTTCCCCTTTTCCTTTTTATTCCTGCCTTTCCATTATGGCAAGATTTCAATCTGCAGTAGATGTCATGAACCGGAGCATATATTTGTCATTAAGTGAATCACAGCCTTTCACAATCTGGGTGAAATGAGTCATCATTATGACACCTTTTTGCTACACTGTACTATATGATAGCAAGATCCCAAATGGCTATACTTGTGGCAATAAAGCTGCTGCTGCTGGTATTCTCAGTCCTTACAAGAAGGGCACAAATAAGGAAATTCTATTATATGTAGTCCTCACGGATGAGAACACAAGAAGTCTTTCTTCATAACCCAAGGAATAGTAGAAATTGGCTGCCCTGAGATATCCCATCTCAAATGCACCCCCAAAAAAACACATACACAAATGTTCACTACAATATAGCGTATTGCCCATAGAGAAACTTCATTTCAGAGTAGTTTTGAAGTATGTTAATCTGCAATATTCTCATCTGAATTTGTAGCATCTCACTATTTTGCTACTTATAATGCATATATAAAAATCTGTGCAAGTATGAAGAATGAAGAAAATAATAATAGGAGAGGGAAGAAATCAGTTATTCTAAACAGCTCTTTTCATTTCTTTACTGTTCACACTCTGCTTCTCAATTTGATCAGCAAAGTGAGATCACTGTTTTGAGATTTGTTTTATACAATATTATGAATTATTTATATATCAAAATACAGTAACAGAGTTCACATCTATAAAAAATCATAGTCATGAGTGTTAATTGAGGATGATATATAAAGTCCACACCTTCAGGTGCTACTTAATATAAGCGCTTAGTAACAAAAAATATTATATGCCATTTCAATTCCATTCTGACAAACTGGGACTGCATCCAGACATGTACAGACAAAACTTGTGGCAAACTTTAGACAAAAGACGATAAAGTTTAACTATTCAAACATAAAAGATGGCAATCTGGTAGCAAGTGTGAAGATGATGATTATTTTCAATCCTAAACTACTTGCTGTAGTTAGTTCCTCCTGTGCAGCAAAGTGCTATCAACACTGTGAAAAAGGAGACAAGAATACTTGTAAAAAAGTATTATATAAGCCTTTCAGGAACTTGCAGCACTGTCAAAAATCTAACAAACAGTAATAGTAATAGTTAGCGAAGACTTTAAAAAGTAATTTCTTTTCTGTAAATATTTCATCTCAGTATTTCTGTTCGTCATGTTCTGTTTCCGTGCTGTTATATAAATTCATATTACTTTATTCATTTGGTCTGTGCTGAGTCTTCCATTGTTTACACTATCGCTTAAAATGAGCACATCGTCCCAGAGTGTACTCTTCTCAACTACTAATTTTGAACTCCACTTAAAATTCTCAGAATTCTGTGTGCAATCACTTTACGATGAGTGTTGATGAATAGCAAGAATGCAAAATATCTTTTTTAGCTAGTGAAGCAAAAAAAACTTTTCAGTCAACATCAACATTCCTTCACATTTATAATTTTTCCTTACATTACTGCTGTGTAGCTCAACGTAACATAACTGACAGATGTGAAACCTCATAACAAAAGGAGAAAGGTAGTGTAGTAACAGCAATCGAGATTTAAATTCATGATCTTCAAATTATTTCCATTGCTATATATAGCATGCATGTTTTTAAAAGGTTATGTGGAGGAAAGGTGACTTCCCTCCATGTAATAATAAAGTCACATAACTCAGTCTGTTAGTATTACACCACCAACTTGCTTTGCAGTTCAGTTCCTTTGCTCATGAAAGATTATCGATTTTACCTCTATTGATAAGAATTTTTGTGGAAAAATGAGCTAATGCCACACGAACTCCAATTCACCTGAATTTAAAAGTCTCCAGTCTTCAAATCTGTTCATCTCTTCACACTGCCAAGCAGTGACTTCTTTGTGTACAAATTCTCATTGAAAACTATCTATCTCCAAACTCTCCTTTCAGTGCAAGCGTAAGTGAAGGAGAAGGAATATGGTTTTACACACGAGAAGGGAAAAGGTCTTAAAATCCATCTAGGAGAAGCAGGGATGTAACTGAGCCCCACAGAGAGGTATAGCCCCTTTTAATTCTAGTGAACTTAGATTCTGTTAGTTTAGGCTAAGCAACTAAAGCTTCCTAAGTTGCATCAAATTCTCACTTTGAGTCACATGCTTCACCAAACAGTGCAGGAAGCAACACCAACTGAGCTGAGCAGCTCAGATGTGATAGTGATGAAGCAAATAACCAAGACAAATAGTTCACTGCCTCACAGAGTTAAATGAAGCAGAGCAACAAACATCATGAAGGAAACCAAAACTTGTTTCAAACAAACTCCGAGTTGAAAAGGAAGATAAATTCACTAAGAAAATTACAATCTGATTATTTGCAAGTCTCGATTTCAATAGCAAAGCATTTGATTAGGCTGATTCCATCTCAGGTTACTTCCTACATTTGTTCTAGATGGCTGCTATGAACAGGAAGCCATCCGCTCTTTAGAACAGTGGTGCAACTCAGAAAGAGTACAGCTCTACTACTGCCTTGAAATGAACAATTTGATCCAAGCTGTACTTAATGTACAAAGAAAGTAGTTATATTGTTCGACAAGATGAATTACCCCGTGTATGATTATTCTTCAAAATTCAAATCAACATCAAGAAGATTTATACGAAATATGGTCTTTCCAGCTGGAGGTCTGAAATACACAGCATACAACACATTCTCTATTTTCAGTAGCCTGTCATACTTGCTTTTCATGCTACAGCAAAGTTTCTATTTGGTTATACAAAGTCAGGTATACAAACTCTTTTCCAGTTTACCATTGTATCACACATTGGTTCAAACTTCATTTTTTCAATGGAAAAATAAATAAACATATCCTTAATTTCAATAACTTTTTTCCAGGGAGGAGGCTGGGGTGTGGGCTCATGATCCAGCATCTGGGATGCCAAATCACCATACAGAGATCAAACTATAACAAACCATCTGGCTTTGAATATACTCCTGCAGTCAGGTTAAGTTTATTAAAAGCTTTAAACATTTATAAATCACCAGGGAAACATGACTTTAATACCTAGCATTTAAAGTCAAATCACTGGTGTAATAGAGAGGCTCCTTCCTGTTACCTCCCGGGATCAGACGATGAACTCCTTTATCATCTTCACTCTAATTGTAGCCTATCTTAAAGTGATTAGATCTATTGTTAGAGCAGGCCTTGTCAGCAGCTAGGACAGTGATTAATAGAAATTTCTCTTTAATTCCTCAGGATGTAAAAGTCTAAAGTCACAGTTGAGCCCTGGACCCCAATTATTAGGTGATTAATGAAATTATAATTGCTACCCCTTTGTTTCACGTTCATCACTAGGTTTACTATTAATCATTAGGCTGAAAGCAAGAGAGAAAGGAAAATATTTTACAAGCGGTATGCTGTGGGTATATGGGAGAAGCATAAATGGGTCAGGAAAATGTTCTCCAATGCACCAGGCTGGAGCAAATGTATATTATCAACAACTCAACTGTACCGACAGTTCAAATGAAGGCTGAACTTACTAGTAGGAATCACTTTTCTGCCCCATGACAACATCAGGTACCACCTTACTCTGCACTCGAGAGATAAACAAAGACTGTTTGGCCAAGAAGGTAGAAAAATTTGTTTGTAGCTACTCAGCTAATTAATGTAATGCTCAAACTCAAAAAAGAGAATTCTTTTCTGGGTGCTAAGATGTTTTCATCTAAAAAGAAATGCAGTGTTAAAACCATATCCATAGTTCATGCATGTCTGCTTGCAGCCACTCTTGCATGGTGGCCATGTTCCCCCTACAACACGCATCCAGCCCACACCGGCCATGTTTTTTGCACCATGTTTTCCAGCATTTCCCAAAGACAGCTCAAAGTGGTCTATATGGTTCCAACAGGAAGTAAAATGAGTTATTTATGATATTACATAATTAATTATTATAAATGAGTAGGAGTTAAACGCTTAATTATCTTGTCTATAAAATACACAGTTGTTAAAAAAACAGTAATTCAAACTGCTTTAGCCCTGTAGCATTAATGCAAGGAAAGGTCAGATCCAAGATGGTTTTCCCCTTCTTGACTGATCAGATTTTACAGAAAGAATAATTTGTTTCTCACAGATCAAAATCCTGTGCAAGGAAAGGAAAGGAAATGGGATTGAAGATAACGACTGAGGACCCTTTATCTCCTTTGACACAAAATATTCTTTAATATCTAAGGGCTCAACTGCCACCACCCCTCAAACAGACTCCAGGAGGTGGAATGAGGCTGCTCTGGCTGCACCCAGCCCTGTCCAATCCCCTGCCCCAGACGGAACCCAGACATAGGAAGGAGCAGGGCTGCAGCCCTTCCTCCTGAACAGCCTCTGCTCATCAGCAGCGCAATACATATTCATACACCACAGCTACAAGGTGTAATGTAAATGACTATTTACTTTGCAATGATCTATATCAGGTGAAAAATCACTGTAATTTAAATCTCATTTGTTTATATAATAAAAGATTTGTTTATAGCGAACTTGATGCTTTATCTCAGCTACTTGAAATTTCATTAAATAACAAATCACTTGTAAGACCATGTCTCACTAATTCAGAAAAAGCAAGTCTGCCACATATGCCCTCTCTGTATTAACATCCAAAGCATATAAACTACTTACTGTGTCTACCTGCAGAAAGTAATGATTTCTAAGATCAGCCATTTTTTAATATATCTGAAATTCCAACTGCATGTACCTTTTTTCAGTGTCAATTTAAGCAAATAATTCTCAACTTTCATCCTGTGAGTTGGGCTGGGTGGTGAAAATAATGCTCGTTAATTTTCATATTAAGTTGCAGTCTCCCAGGGAAAATAAAAAGACCTTAACCGATCTTTGATGTAATTCATTTGAGCATATGCCAAAGTGTGCCAAATTGTATAAGAGAGGATAATAAATAACTACAGTGCGTGACAGAGTGGGAATAAAGCACCGCAGAGTTGTACTGCACTGCTCAATCAGACAGTTGGGTCAGTTAATGCATGAGCTCAAGGCTGGAACATCAATCTTGTCAGCTGTCGGGACATCCAGCAACGTGCACCCCGAGGGACTCACGGTTCCTCAGCTGGGTGAGGATGAAAACAAAAACATCTCAGAAATTTACAGAAATAAGCAATACTATCAGTCATTTTACCCCATTTACTCTGTATAAACCAGGTCGTGTTATTAACACCATTTCCTAAATACTATTACAAAGTCTGATCAGGAATTTAAATCCTAACATCTCTAATTTCTATCTGGAAGCTAACTGACATGTCTATAAATTGGGTTACAAATTTGGTACCTAAAAATTTGGCATCTTTTTGACAGTGGATTTCTCCTCCTGCAAATTATAAAAAGGTTGCCTTTCATCATTTTGCAATCTGATAACTAAATACTGAGTAGATGCTAGAATGATTTTGTCTTTTTAATCCTAGAGTTTTGTTAAAAAAACTGACAAGTTTTTTTTTTATTCTTCGTTCTGATTTCCACAGGATAACAAAATATCCTGTTCCTATTTTCCACAGTTGCGGTTTAATAGTCATTTCACAGTCAAGTAATACAGCATCACCTAAATGCTAGGAGAGATTTTAAACTCATTTTAAGCTAGTGATCACTCATTTCAATTGTGGAGATGACATTTCTTTCTGCTAATATTTAACTCAATGATGCAGCATTTTAAAGAATTTCTTTTCTAGTAAAGTCCACAAATATTCTTGCTCTTGAAATGATGCTATTATTGCTTAATGTGCTAAGTAACATATTAAACAGGAATCTCTCAAAGACAAGTGTATATACTTCAGTCATGTAAACATTTCACATACATCACATACATATGCTGCACTCTTTGTCACACACACATAGAAATTTTATTTGTTTGATATTGAGAGGGAAAATCACTTTGATTTAGTTCACAAGAATAGCAGAACTATTTCACAGATTTCATACGATGTAATTTAATCTTAACAAGTAGAACTAATTTTGCATAGGTTAATCACATATGTAAAAACAAGAATTGAAGATCACCTCAAAATACTCCTCTCTGGATTCCTTACAAAATTGGTAATTGTCTATATCATTAAGAATGAGAAGTCAGTAGTTGGAGAACACATTTGTGGCCACTGGTTCAGTCTAAACGCAACATGGTATGTTTAGTTCAACGGATACATAACTTAAGCTAGCTAGCTAACTAGATATGTAAGTGGATGTGCCACAGAAAGATGTACTTAAAAAGAAGCCCAAATTCAATAACTTCTTGAATAGATTAACTCTAGGGAAACAGCAGCTTTCTAAATAATACAGCACATGCTATAAAGGGTCACATTTATAATGGCTTTAACAGACCCAGGAGGGAAACTACAGCAGTTGTCTTTGATCTATTGGCCTATATTAAACAGTGATGTGCTGGAGCACTGGGAAATGTTCTAATTTATTCCTGGAAAATATGTGCGCATATTGTGAGATGGAACATTCTTTATACTGCACCAGTCTATTATATGGGAAGGATTAAAAAAAAAAGTAAAATGAAACAGAGAAGTACATCATTCATCCAAAATTGAACAAAATAGATGGCTAAATTGCTGAGAAGCAATTTTGATTGAACGTCTTTGCATCAAGATATTCACTTCATTTTCTCCAACGAAGTGCTTCTATTTCACCTCAGAAGCAAAGTAAAAACGAGTGAATAATAAGTGGCTAACTTCAGATCACAGATATTACAAGTAAAAATAAGAATCGATAATAGATACTAAAATATGTGAATGTACAGGTAAATAATAGAACACCTGGATTAGAAAACTTGAATTTTGGAGCTGAAGGTTCAAGAGAAGGAGCGGGAAAACATGAACACTGTGAATTTCACTATGACCTGAGAAGAAATTCTAAAGCACAACAGTAGACACTTCATAGTCTTGTATTCAGTGGTGCTGTTCACAGACTTCCTGAATTTTAGAGAAAGTTACAACTATATCAGACCTATTCAACCTACCCCTAAAATTCCATCCACATCTGAAACGTTTAAGAGTTTTGTAGCAGAAGCAGAAAAGGAAGCCACAAAAGAAAGACCCTCTCCAAACACTGGCAAAGAGGTACAGCTCTGTTCTCAAGCACTGGTCTTTTATTATAGCACTAATACAACACAGAAGAAAAAAAAATAATCCTTTTCCTTTGCTTATTCTGAAATTGAGTTTTCCTTCTTCTTCTATATGCTCATATAGCACTGTAGCATTACAGTCTATACTACACAATTCTTTCTGTAATAAGAAAAGTTGCACATCTGTTTCTAATCAGAACTTCATAGCATTCCAACAATCGAGGCAGTTTGCATTTATACCATCACTTTTTTTTCTTGTTATTATTCATAAGAAAGGAGTGTGAGCATTTGTTGCTGGCCAGAGTAGCTGTGGACATGAATAACAGCCTAACAGCCTCCCTCTGCATACAAAAAGTGTATCCTTTGGTTCCAGATGAAATTCTAATCAGAGTTCCCTCACAACACAGATATTGTAGGTGTGCTACGCTAGTCATTTCTGTTATTATAAACGACCTTTCAGGAATTGAAAAAATTGCAGCTTGTCAGTTGAGACTTGTAATCGTTATCCATTCAGCCAAAGGATTTAACAGGTCTGCTTGTAAAGGAAGAAAAAACAGATTCCCTTCTCACTCATCTCAGAAAGACACAAGTGGTCTAAATTAACAATTACGTTAGACATCGAAGGAGATTTCTAATAACACTGTATTAGAATGGAAGTTAGTATATTCTGATGGGAATCTAATAACCACCATCAGCTGTAGCCTTACGAGAATGTGTACAACAGTTTGATCACAAAAGAACCCACTGTAATTTCTCTCTCCCCCTTGAACTGCTGTCCTACAAATGCCTAGTGAATCTCTCTGCTTGGGTTACATCTGCACTGGTTGTGCATTTAGTGCAGTGAATCTGACCATGCTGAGGATTCAAGGGGCAATCAAATAACACAAAAAGTTACATATCCTAAAGCAAATAGAAAGCACATGATAAATTTACAATAGAAAGAAAAGCTATGTAACCCAACAGGATTTTCACTGCCTGGTGCTGTTACTGCAGTCTTGAATGGGAAGTTACTTTAATATTAATTCCTTACGATTACTGTAAATTGCTCCTTAAAATGTAGCAAGTGAGAAAGATGGTTTAAACTTCCAGATCTTTAGATACTTACACATGTAATCAGTATAATATACCCGTTATTGTTTTCACATGAAAAAGGAACTTATAGTGAGAAATCTAATGTGTAAGTTACACTTCTAACACTTTCAAAATATTTAACAGGCTTTCTAGATGACAACCTACATTAAAAATAAATGTTCAGAAAGAACTCGCCGTACAAGAAGATAAGTATGCAACAAACTGTGAAAAAAAAATATAAGATACATGTATCTCAGCTCACTAGATTATTTCTAAATTTTCAAAACTTACAATTCTCCATAGAGAGCCTCAGCCATTACAGCTGAACGGAGCAGCCTTTTTTCCCTGCTCTCTCCTGTGCTACTCCTGCTGCTACAACCAAAGCACTGCTGTCAGAGCAAGTTGAAATCACACTGCCCACTTACTCATAAAATCAGAGCTACCTCTCCTTCACATGAAGCACTTCATACTCCAGTAAGCATTACAAAAAGTATGAAGTGCTCCACAAAGAATGGCCATGTAATAAAAGTATAATTGAAATGGCTCTGCTGCTGCCTCATTTCATCACTCACGCTGGCCTCTGCTTGTTAAATTTTAAGATCTCTTGGGAAACCAGTGCATAATATAACTACACTCCAGAGTGTCAAAACAACCAGAGCAATGATTTATCTTATGCATTACATCAAGGGACTATTTTAAAGTAAAGATCTTACCAGTAAAACAAACTCTTAAACTTTCACATTTCCCGTAATTTAAAGAAGGTGGTGTAAAAATTTCTGAGGAACTTAAGGAACCTGTAGAGTTTCTACTGCTGTCTTTGCCTTCCGGAAACTTCTGAGCAGTAAATGTCTCCTTACTCTTTTTGAATGTCCAAACTCACTGTAAGAGGACAATATAATTGTCATTTTTGAAAGAAAGTTACTATAAGAAAAAGTACTCATGTTAACAAAGAATTATCAGATGAAAACAATCCAAATAAATACAAAATCCAATAAAGTGATCTAAAATAAAGATCTTCTGAGTAATCTTGTAAATTATCCTAGGTTCCATTCAGCACACAGGGCTTGCAAATATGACATAAAATAGGCTGCTATCACTCTCTTAGGTGACACAAGTAGCGCTTGAAAAATTCCTTCTAGCTTCACACCCCACTGCAGCAGATAAGGTCATCAGAGAATGTTTTTTGAAATTTGTTTCTAAGGAAAATTAATACATGCACAGCAGCAGAGCAATTTCTTCACTTTGCATTTATTTCACTGCAAAGTCTTCCACATCCATATGATGTTACCTATAGGAAACAGCACATAAAATTTATTTTGTCTAGGCTTAATTAGCAGTTATACATTCAGTTCCTTCCACTCCGCAGAGAAGCCTTGATTGCTATGTAATAATGCCTATAAATCAGTAATAGGCCATATAACACACAATATTACTTTTTCCTTTCTGTTCCAATATCTTATGGCAACTACAGAAAATTTATAATTTCCAGGATGCTTTTCTTCTCAGGCAATTTCTTCTTTGTGTTAGGAAAGAGTAGCTAACTTTTAGTAGGATAGTTAGCTACCCATACAGAAGGATATTCAGAAGAATGCAAATGTAATTATGTAATGTAATGATTTTAAGCAAGTAATCTTTCTCCACCTACTGTCCGCTATAACAGCTGACTGAAATATCAGAAAAGGCTAAGAAGTGACGAAAGGCTGCTTCCCTTCAGGATTCTAGACCTGACATTTCGTTCAGCCAGTTTGACACAACTGTGTGTCAGAAACAATGTATGCATCACATATTATAACTCTGAGAAAAAGAGTAATAGGACACAAATTACAAGGGAGATTCAATTATCTTTTGGAAAAAATCACCAATGCTAGTAGCAGATGAGACTTTTTTGTTCTTAGTAGATCTACGAAACTAAACCTTCAAGTTATGACTACTATTCATCACTCAGTATTCCTCCATTTACTCTGCACAAACTGGCATAATAAAGTAGCGAATTTCCTAGCCATTAGTAAGAGGAGAGGGTAGCAGAATGTCACCATTAAATCTGATCACGAGCTCCCCTTCATTGTCTCACAGTTTTGGTAATTGGTGCTCAGTCCTCAGAAAGTGACCAAATCACAAAATACCAAAGTCAGATCAATGCATATGCAAGTGAAATCCCGTGACTGCCTCCACAGTGTTAGCACAGTCTATCTATTCCCCCTAACTTCTACATAAATTTGAACTATCTAAATCTTGCAGTCTAAAGTATATTAAAGAAGTAGAAATCAATGGAAGCTTTGTTATTTTAAGAAAGCAATTCTAACTAGTCTGAAACATTGCCTCCTTAAGACTTCAGCTTGCATTTTCATGCAATTCTGTGGTGAATTCTTTGGCTGTAGAAGAAAAACGAATGATTTGTGTGGGTTTTCTGTGTAATGTTCTCTACAGAAAGTAATGAATACGCTTTTTTGACCTTCACTTTGCATAACCAGCATTGCTCATTATTTGACTAAAAAGAAAAAAAAAAGAGATCTTTGCAGAATCTAAACTTTTTCTGAACTCTGCAGTTGTCAGGTAGATAGACTGTAATGATCAAGATCTCAAGGTCAAAAGTATAAAGAACCAAGTAAAACAGTAATTTCATGCTGTGAAACAGTCTCTGAGAATACTGGCCCCTGACATATAATGCCATGAAAGAAAACAATGAACTTTCATTTTTGATTTAAAGAGTGTAAGTTTACTCAAAGGTGCTTTGCTATCCCCCAAAGTTTTAGAGCAGTATAACCTGCCTTTACCACTTGTCAACATTTAATAGCCTACACCTCAATGATTGATTTTGTTCAATTGTGGTTTTTTTCCTCCTCAACTCAGGTATTTAGCTTTTAGCTGCAGCAGGTTGACAATGCATCTATCATACCCAATCTTATTCAGAAGCATTTCTTTTCTAAAGCTATATTTGCTTCGTCTTCTGCTATATAGGTTGGATTTCTGTTCCCTCCTAAGGAACACAAGTTTACCTTGCTTCTGGTTACAGTATGACCTATTCTGTTTCGTGCCTCCTCCTCATTCTGAGTATTTCTCTATACCACCACTCCTGCTTCCAGTGCCTTGTAAGGGAGTTTGGTTTGCATGCAGAAGGATCACCACACAAGGAGCAGTACAAGAGTTTCAGCAGTCACTAAAAAACATTTAAAATATTCCTATGCTCACTTCAATTGAAAATATGATGTCTCCTCCAGCAAGATGCTACTTAAGCGGAATGGGAGTTTCACTGTATAAAACTGCAACTTAAATTACACTCTCTGATAATTCTGATTTGAGTGCAATCAAAATATTATTTTAAATGTATTGTGTCACTGCCATTCCAAGGTTTCTAAAGAAAAGCTATATGACAGAAAGAAGCTTAATAAGGGCAACTTCTACTATAGCTAAAATATATCCCTTAAGCCCTAAAGTCTGCTGTTGTGAGGAGTGAGGTAATTCAGTAAAACATACAGCACAGTCTCTTTAGCTGATATCAATGTCAGAAGGCCTAACGAACCTATGGGACTGATGTAAAAGAAAACAGTAATTTTGGGTCTGCTCTGATCTTCAGCTGTCTAAATGTGGAAATACAAAAGTGGGAGGTAAATCTTGCCAGGAACAAGGCAGAAAAAAAGGGGGAAATCTAACAGCAATTCTGCTTCAGGAAAACAGGCTTAGGCAGTGTTTTTAAGGTGCTTCTTAAAGTGAAGTCCCACCTCCTCTTTACAAAGATAATTATGAACTGCCTTTTAGCTTACTGCTGTCTGGTAGTTTGGTGAAGACAGGAGCAATAAGGAATTACTTGAGAAGCATGAGTTAAATAACGCCTGTTTGCAGAAACCAAAACCTGTCAGAGTCTGAACACTATTTTGCAAGACATCTGCATAACCAGCAGGGTGAGGAGGTGATTCTCTCCCTCTGCTCTTCTCTAGTGAGACCGCGCCTGGAGCAGTGCATTCAGCTCCGGGGCCCCAGCACAGGAAGGAGGAGGAGCTATTGGAGTGGGTCCAGGGGAGGCCATTAGGATGCTCAGAGGGCAGCACCTCTCCCATGAGGACAAGCTGTGAGAACTGGAGGTTGTTCAGCCTGGAGAAAAGAAGGCATTGGGGAGACCTTCTGGTACTTAAAGGGGACTTGTAGGAAAGCTGGAGAGGGACTTTGTCAGGGAGCGTAGTGATAGGACACGGGATGACAGCTTTAAACTAGAATGGGAGATTTAGATTGGACATTAGGGAGAAATTCTTTACTCAGAGTGTGGTGATGCTCTGGCACAGACTGCCTAGAGAAGCTGTGGATGCCTAATCCCTGGAGGTGCTGAAGGCCAGGATGGGGCTTTCAGCCAGCTGACCTACTGGGATGTTTCCCTGCCCATATCAGGGAGGTTAGAACAAGCAAATAAACTAATATTCTAGGGATATATGAAGAGCAACAAGTTCATATGTAAAGAAAGACTTCTATAATTACCCATCTCCAAGCTCTTTCTCTTTTTCCTAGGTAGTTCTAACATTATTTATTTCATATAAATATTGGTTTATATTGCAACTGAGAGAAAAATCTCTTTTTCTTATTCAAGAAAGATGTTATAAAAAACTTCATAGAAAAGTTGCCTAAGCAGAGTGCAGTTGTCAAGCATGATTGGCTTACTTTACAATTGTTAGCAAGAATTATTCATTCCTTCTATGAGGAAAACAGTATTTTTCCATTAAGTGAACTCTTGTATAATACAGCAGCATATCTCTGCTTCTTAGAGTATGTGCAGTGCTTGCTATCCATGTTTCCAACTGAGTTGTTTACTTTCTCTCAAATCCTCAACTTGGCAGAGCTTGTGAACAGACTGCGACTCTGACGAGCAGAGTTCCACATTTATGAAAGAAAGAAGCAATTCTGAAGGAAGCACATCTGAAAGAAGCAAGATAAAATAGTGATGGCATGCTTATTTTTATTTTATCGAGTTGTTGTGAAACTGCCAAGCCTAGAAGCCTACCGTTACAGCAATGTTCTGAAAAACAAATAAATAAAGCAACCTGGCCCCTCTTGTTTCTCCTCTTTAGAAGAAAGTTGTTTCTTGAGTTGAAACTCAGTAAATCCTGAAATGGAGAGAATGGATTACAAAGCATCATTACTTTCATTTACACAAAGATCTGTGTTTGACATATAAAACAATAAAAGAAAAAAAGCGATCTGAATTCAGAAGGACCAAGAGCTTTGTTCTCAATGAGACCAGACTGCTTTGTCCCATCATTTCATATGCAAGCTGCTGAAGACAAAAGTAAAATCAGCAGATACAAGTCATAAGTATCTGTTCTGAATAATAGAAGTTGTATGGATATTGACAAATGATCAACAGCATTCAAAAATGAAATCCGGAAGGAGAATATCAAACTCACACATGCAGAAATGACAAGGTAAAGCAAAGGAAAAAACATGAGTATAGACAAGGAAGAACTTTCCCATTCATCTTTGAACAGGTGTACACTGCAGAACAAAACTACAGCAATCTGGGGGGTAAATTTCGAGCAAAAACAACAAATTTAAGTGCAGGATATTATCAGATAAACAATCCAGTACTAAAAACATCCCCAAATTGCAGATACTCGTGGAAATGTTAGTACTTCAGTTTTAAGAAGATACAGCCCTGAAAGCCTCACGGTGTAAAACAATAAAATAATCTTGGCCATCATAGTAACTAATAGTGGGCACCTCAAGAAAGAAGGTTTCCACAAGTCATGGCATCATGACAAATAAGGTACAATTTCTCCTTTGCTTTGTGGCTTACACCATACATACTGCTATCATGTGTGAAATTCATCACATTACCAAGTACTCTGTCACTAGTGAAGATTTATGGATTTAAAAACAAAGCAGTAGAATATACATCTTTTCAGGGATGATGGATTCTACTACAAACACCGATGGCTGTCATATTGTTTGAAACATTAATTTCTTTCTGTGTCTGATCTACTTCTAAAATGTATTAGAATTAGAAAAAAACAGTATAATACACAATAAATATATTTACTATCCTTATGTGATATTTGGGAAAGCACAGAGGCATGTCAAAGTAAATTCAAAACAGAAAACTGTTGTTGTCATCATTTTCCAAACTATAGTCTTGGTCTACAGCACCAGAATCTACTAGCTGGAATGTGACATGCTTCTCTAATGGCATTTTCTTTCACCTAGCTTCATAAAGAAACAAATCAATTAGAATTAGCTAGTAAAATCCCTACATAGTAGTATACGTAAATACATTATAGTATGTATTTACATATAGTATACATGTATTTACATACAGGAAATACATAATAGTAAGGAAGGTTGTATGAGCCTTGCAAATAACAGTTCACATATGAAAAGAATGATATATACTAAAAAGCTACCTCCAGACATCAAAGCAGAGTTCATGGCTCCTAGATGGAATACAACATATGGCCAGGAGAATTTAGTTACCTCATAACTGTGAAAAACATGTTGTTCAGATGCAAGTTATATTTAATGGGAAATATCTCTTCTCAAAGCAAATTTTATTAGTATATTCAAAGTAAAATTTGCATTTCTATTATCAACGTTATCCATATACACCCAAAGTATTTCCCTGATTACTGTCTTCTTTATGGAGTTTTCACTCTTTATGCTAATTTTTTATCTTGTAAATGACTACAGATTTTGAATTGCTAAGAAAAATTTGAAGATTCTACTTACCTAAAACCTCATGAAAAGCTATAAATTATATTGGAATGCAACTCACTCAATTCTTTAGGAAAAAATATGACTGCAATGATAGATTCTGGAATTAATTTTTTGCATGCATCTCCTGGTTGGTTACTAAATAAAAATATTTTACTTTCTAAGAGAAGACAAATACTTGTACAAAAACTTGTGATGCTAGAAGACAGAGGTGGGCTCAGACAGATTGGCTTGAAAACATCTTCCAGCTGCCACCAGAGCAATCTCCCTTTTCAGATGAAAGTCTTCCTGAGTATGTATTATGGCTACTCATTTTGATGATCTGCATGAAAATCAGTAGTTGCTGCTGAGGTGCAATGGGATAACATGACACAGATGAAAGAAAGATGGAAGAAGGTCTTATTTCTTAAATTCTGAGAGGATACACATCCTCTGTGCACACTGCACAGGCACTTGGCTGTAGATCAGGGGGCACCTGTAAGGCAGCCATGTGGTCAGGCTGGATGCTGCACTCCCAGCACAGCATCAGAATCTGCAGCCCAAAGCAATCAGAACAGGCAAAATCTCCATAATGTGTTGGGTTTTTTTAAGCCTCTCCCTGCTTTGCAGTCCCATGCAGATCAAGACAACCAATAAAAACTTAACATGAGCTTTTAAGAAGTTGTCCAGGCTCTGCAGCACAGGATGTTGGGAAGGAGCAGGCAAAATTCACCTGCCACTTTGCTTTCTGCAAGCCTAGAAGGCCCAGCCCGAGGAGCAGAGGCCCAGCCTGAGGAACTGAGACGGGTGACAATGGCCACCCACAAGGCTGGGCCAGGTGAGGAGCTCAGCACAGGTAGTGCCTGCCTGCTCCAAGTGGGCTCCTGTCTCCTCGCCAGAATTGATGCACAAACTATACTAATTTATACAACTTACAATTAAGCTACTGTAAATGCCGAATACAATGTGATAATCTTCCCTTATATAACTCGTTATTTATTGAATTCTTTCTCAAAGGCAGATGGAGAGAGCAGTGGTGTTAATCTCATTTGGGCTTTCAATGGATACGTAATATCCATTACTGGATAGCCACCGGCAAACCAAGTTGGAGTGTATCTGCTTTATGCACGATAATTCGCAGCCAAAAAATTAATCAGTCCATAAAACATCCTTCAAGAAAAACAACTGATTTTGTAGCCGAGAAAATGATTGCGAGGGGAAGTGACCTGGCAACAGCAATCAGGAGAGGCACAGACTACACAAGGGATGCACGACAATAATAATATAAGTTAACGGACTGAAGAAATACCTTATTTCATCTCACAAAATTCAGTTAAACACCAATTTCCAGCACTGAAGATGCACGAACTACAGTTTGATCTATGTACAGAGAGGGCCCTCACTGAGTTTGTGAATAACTGTCGATATTTGCATTTTAAATGAATGCTCGCATCGGGTTTTGTTCTTTTTCCATTATCATCAATAGAAAACTGTTCAGCGTTACAGGATCAGGACCAGTGTGCATCACATCAGAGGGTGGTGAAGCACTGGAACAGGTTGCCCAAGGAGACTGTGGATGCCCCATCCCTGAAGGCATTCAAGGCTGGGCTGGATGTGGCTCTGGGCAGCCTGCTCTGGAGGTTGGTGACCCTGCACATAGCAGGGGGTTGAAACTAGATGATCATTGTGGTCCTTTTCAACCCAGGTCGTTCTGTGATTCTATGACATGACACATCTAGTATCTCATGTGACAAGATTTTATGGCAGTCTGTTTCCTCTCCTGGAAAATAAAATTTGCATAGCTCGTGCATCAGGAGGGAAGGCTTAAAATTCTTATTAAACCTAGTAAAAAACAATAAATCATAATTAAAAAAAAAAATAAAGCCACCTCCAAGAAAATGTGGTTAAGTTTCCCAAAAGCACAGAGAGAGAAAAACCTCAGGACGTTGACAGCTAAAAGTCCAACAAGTCCAAAGTCATTCCCTCATGCACTCAGCCATGCAAAGGTCCTCTCTGATGCCAATTTTAAGGTTTAAAGCATAACACAAGAATGCTGTTATTATGTTCATGCTTTCCTAAAGCTTTTCAGCCAACTCCCTCCATTTTGAGATGCACCAGGACACTCAGCAGCAGCAGCAATCAGAGGGATGTTTTTGTTCCTGAGTACAACTCAGCCTCGCGGTACCACTGACTGCTCTGTGAGGGACATTGAACCGGACACCGGAAAAACTGACACCTCTGTGAAAATGCCCACTTTATGTTTTCTGTTTTAAGATTTATGCACTTTGAACACAGCTCAGAGCATGTAAGTTACAGTCCAATGCAACTTAATGATTCTCTTAATGCTTTCGCCTGCATAATGGGGCCGTCTCTGCTTTCTTGTTGAAAAGGAGAGATGCCAGAAGAAATACTGTGGGGAGGAAAGCCGTTCTGACAGTCCCAGTAGATAACTACGCACCTTGAAGATCTCATCTACATTTTCTGAAAGCTGCTCTGAGGTGATTTACTTAAGCACTGACAGGGCTTTCTAGCACCTTACAAGATGAAGGAGTAGCTGTCTACCCACCCTTTTTAAACACCCTCACTGGATATTTCACTACTGACTGCCCCATCTCACCCACCTCAGCATACAGCAAAGGAGAATAAATCAGCTGCCTGTTATAAGCAGTCTTCTCCCCTCCTACAGATCCAGTGAGAAGCAGGTTGGCAGCATGCTTTCTGGGTTACCTGTTTTCACGCACAGTGGACTGCATTTGTGGGTAATGCTCTGCAGCTGAGCTCCCTTCCCTTGTTAACAACTCTTTCCCCATTTCCACCGCTGTTCAAGTCTGTAACAACAACTCAGACATGTGACAAGCAAGAGGAAGGAAAAGATTTAGCAGTGTGAGCCAAAGAAACTAGACGTAGAACATTGCTGCTGCAGTGGGTGAAAAAGGAAAAGATGTTCTTCAGTGTCTGAGTGAATGAGTTAAAAAAGATTTAAATATTTAAAGGTAGTAAGGACCTGAAACCTTCATTATCCCTCACTTTTCCACCCAGCAGCTTTGACATTTGGGAACTGAAAGTACATGGAACAATCTGACACAGACAAACATGCAAGTGTCTGTCCACAGAGATACAAACCATAAAGTGACAGGCTTTCTGCTTTTACTGATCTTAACATCTGAAAATACAACAAGGCAAGTATGGAAGCTGTCTTTTGAGTTCTCATTTATTTTAATTAACTCATAAGAGAACGGCAGCTTAGATCAAACCAAGACTTTTTAATCATAGAATCGTACACTGGTGTGGAAAACAGACAGATAAACTTAAAAATGAAATGGGAATTTTTTCTGCCTTTATAATGGTGTCCCCTGCTGAAATCAATGCAAATCCAGTGCTTGCAAGGCTCCAACATCTTCTGGGTTTTTTTCTTATTTTCTCTGAGAGACTTTCTAGCTACATCAGCTACTAACTTCCAACATTCAAATGCTATAGCAAAAAGTAGATCTTGAAAAAATTATGCATATACATATATTCATACTTACATATATATAAATTGTATAAGTATATACACAGAAAGCACATCAAATTAATCCTACTAGATTAATTAAAAAGAGAATTATTGTTGCCCAGGTAATCTAAGCAACACTGCTCCATGGCAGAAGTGCTTATTTAGATTTTGAATAGTTTTTCAAATAAATTAGATTTTATTTGCATTTGCATTCATCTCTAAACTAATCTTCACACAGAACAAAACAAAATACAATTGCAATTTTCCCATCTTCTTAGTTTTGATTTGTAATAGCATTCAAAAACTACAAAGCTCCACAATATTTACATCACCTATCATGCTTTGAGGCACCACTTTAAGGAACACTATTATTCTTTATTTATTGTCACAAAAAATGTTTTCAACCTTCAAGAAATCAAAACAAATTCAAAGCTAACTCTTTTCCAAGATATACTACTCTGACTAGCTCTCAGAAATACATAAATCTTGAACAGTTTTCCAGATAAACTTCAGTGGCCCTTCAGCTATGGGGTAACCAATGTAATCAACAATCTCCTGGGTCTCTTGCAAAGAAACAGTATACAAATCAGGAACACTAAGAAGTATTCTGATCATTTATAATTCTAGAAATAACTGCATTTTTTAGTTTTGATAAACATTTTAAAAATATATCAGCTTACTTACATTTGCAGTTGAATAGCCCTAGTGGCCTAATTCAACCACACATCATTATATTGATAAAATGTTTTATATATGTATATTGGTATTCTTCTATTCCAGTCAGGGAAAACGCTCACTAGATAAGAAATGGTTACTGCTCATTTCCAATTAATAAACTTCCTTTCAGAACTACAGCCTGATTTCTGGATGCATTGTTTCCATAGTATGTCAGGAATACTACACACAACATAGCTTAGAGTCACAGCTAAAATGAAATAGTATTGTTAGCTGCAAGAAGTCAGCTTTGTACTTTTGGGTAGCCAGGTATTGCACCAGCCCATGCCAGAAAGATTCAATGTTTATTAGGACACCCTCTATAATTAAAGTGCAAAAATTAGTGTGTTTTTCTCTCAAGTTTCATAATAAAAGACTATTTCAACCGTATCGGTACTCAAGTCAGATCAAAACAACTGCCTGCTATCAGTTAACTTCTAGTTTATGAAGCCTCCATTTTAAGAGACAAAAAAGCAGGTCTGTAGTGCTCGAAAACAGCTTTGTGGGCAATTCTAATTGCATTTAGAAGACTAAAACTTTCTGCACTGATCTTCTTCTCTCTCTTTTTTAATTACTAAGTCTTTTGTGTCAGAATCAAGGATTATAATTGAAGTTCCATTCAAACAAAAAATGTAGTCGAGGCATATGTAAATTTATTAAGGCATCAAATAAAATGGGATTATTTTAAGCACACAGCTCCTAAATACTAAGTATAGCTTGGGTATGGCTAGGCTGGGTAGATATATTTAGGTGACTGATTTGTATCTAGGCTAAAGACACTGAGTCAGAAATAAGCTTTACTTTAATTCTGATTTTTTGCTGATTTAAAATCCTAAAAGCTGAAGCTGTGAGCCAGGCAAACAGCACACCAAGACGTTATGGAGAATAATTCCGTTCCCATGAACTGTGGGAGAAAATAGGCATAGAATTCTCACTGGTTGCTTCTCTTCAAATATTTAACCATGATAGTTAATATTTCTCCCTAATGTAAAATGCTCTATTGTTTATAAAAAGTAGAAAAACTTTTGGTTTAGCTTTGACAGTCTCTTTGAAGAGGAGCACAAGATGTCACGTTGCAAAAAACTCTGCTCAGTAAAATGAGGATCTAAGTAACAAAAACCGTATGCCTCGAAAGTACAGCGGTGCACATGGTCAGACTGTGGTGGTTACTGGAAACTCTTCCATCCCAGGACTCCCTTCCACCCCAGCAGGAATTGTAGCATTGTGCATGGCCAACTCTTTGGGAGACAAACCTTATCTTACAGAGGATGCTTGGAGACCTCTCCCCCAAAGTCTCTTTTCTGCATATTGAAAGAGAAAGCTTGGCTGCAAATGGGAGTACAAAGCTGGGAAAAGAATAAAAAATAATGCACATAGCTCTGCTGGCAGTTGCAGGGCATTTAGAGTGAACGAGAATTACATGACTTGATTTACTTCACAAAAACTGATTAGTAAAACCCCCTGTGGATTTCTTAACTATACTGTGGAGGGATATAAGATTAGTGTAGCAATTCCCATCATCAAACGTATTTACTGTTAAAATATTGGATTAGCGATGTTGTTATCCACTGTTCCGAGATTATAAAGTGATTCTTTAAAATTGAGCAGAAAAATACTGCACTCTATCATTTGTAATTAGATTTCAGTCTGAGGGGTTTTTGCCTTTCCACAAAAAGTAATTGTTTAAAAAAAAAAAAAAAAAAAAAAAAAAAAAAAAAAAGAATGTGCACTGCACACCAAGAGAGATAAAGCAAAACTAGAAAGCCAGAGTTGCAAGTCATTTTCCCCTTTTGCTTTTGAGAGACAAATGTTTCCCTGAGCCTGTACCTTATTGCTCCTGCTGGTCACACTCACTGCTGCGGTAAGACACCAGGTGGTAATAAAGCCATGTTGGTGCTGGATGGTGCTTATTTACGAGGCACATGTGGATGTACGCTACCTGAGACTGACAGATCTCTAATCCCTGGATATTCATCCCTCCCTGAGAACTCCTGGGGGAACTATAAACCTTCATGGATTGCATTTTCATGCAGCGCTGTGGAAAAGGAAGAGCATGAGGAAAGAGGACGAAAGTGTTCATTAAGGTAATTACACTACATTTAGGCCAAGAAAATTAATGCAACTTCACCCTAGCTTTTTAGTAAGAGCAACTGGAGCTGTTAGAATTAGTGAAAAAAAGCTCCAGCACTAGTAACACTGTCTTCTCATATTGTGCTGTGTGAAACAACTCCTGGAATCACTTGCAGACATTACTTTACCTAGATGCAGAACAGACAGTCATGAAAGAATCTACAACAAAACAGTCTAAATCAAAATACTCTGCTACTGAACAGTTTAATCCAGGTAATCTTAATCATTGCTCTTTTTCTTTATTTCGGTAAACCCTTATTCTCTCTTTCTAGTTTTATCCAGTTAGTAATTTGTCAGCATAAAACTGCTTCTGAATTCAAATAATCCCAATCACTATATTCTGTAGCTTTGCCATACAAAATTCAGATTTTAAAATAGTATCTGCAAAGTTCAAAAACTTAAACCTCACAGATTGGTTTGATATTAAATTGTCCTTTGTATAACTGCCGTAATCATAGAGACTATAAGCAGGTATTCTCAACTGCAGTAGATGTAAACAGCCTTGGCAATGTTTATCAGCTAAATGTTTAATCAGACAAAGTGGCAAAAATATAACCAGAGGAATACAAGCATTTAAATAAAGCTTGTAAACCAATGACAAGTCTATCTGGTCAACTACTAGCACACATTCTTTATCTGCAAAGGGTTTGTCCCACATGTATTAGAATGAGTCACGCACTTTTCAGGTAGGGACATCAGTTTCCATTCATTGAGTTCACAGAAAAAGATGCAGAAAAACACAAGTTAAAGGGCATGGCCATGAAAAAGCACTGCCATTTCAGCAATGACATATTGCTCTAGAATTTATTTAAAAAAAAAAGAAGAAACCAAACCCAAAACATAAACAAACAAAAACCTCCTACCCTAAAGAAGTCAGTCTGACAAAGCACCATAGTTCTTCATTTTTGTGTAATTGAGCAGTTCAGTTCCAAATTTTTTTCAACTAAGCAGCTACATCTGAGGTGAATCCTTGAGCAAATAAAGAAAAACAGAACCATGACAGATCATGAAACACGCAGCTTTCCCTCCTTCCATGCAGAAAGCACTGTGTTTGTTTCCGTCAGACTCTGCGTGAAATTGTCCAACCACTAATATGGATCAGCTTCTCACCTCCTGGTATTAGGGGACAGATGTGGTGCTTTCTGCTTCACTGACTGTTTGGCCCTGAACACCGAAGCTGTGCTCTCAGCTATTTTTTTTTCACTCACTCTGTTGATAAAACGTATCCCACAGCAACTCTGAACATGGAAAATGCAGTAAATAGCCCAAGAAAATGTAATGATTTTTTACTGTTATTATTAAGTAGACAAAAGTAGTGAGTCCTTCCCTCAGGGGGGAAAGAAATAAAAATCAAAAAACTTTCATGTAAATAATACCGTCTTGTAAATAGGAGTTGGTTTTACTCACGACTCATTCTGGTGGCTTTTAAATATATTCCTCCTCCTTTTTGAGCTGGGAACCATTTGCTTTATGAGTACCATTTGGAACATTTGCCTGTCGCTCATAAAATAGACAAAGCTTTTATTCATGCCATGAATTTTTACTCACTTTATACAAAATATCTAAGGAGGGATTTGCAGGGGCCAGAATTACATCCGTGAAAGAATTAACAACTAATTTAATTTTGTGCAACAATAATGGCTCCAGCAGTTTTTGATTTTGTTGATTACATTTCTTCTCTCCATGAAACAAAAAGGCATATGGGTGTTAGCTTCTTTGTGTGTACTTTTTTAAAAGGCAGGATTTTTTTTCCCAAAAACGAATAGGAATGACAAAAGCAGTTAGTTCACGTTTTAATCCACGTACCTATTAAACAGAGCAGTGGCAAACACAGCTTTCAGAAGTGATCATGTAACACAGTGAAAGAACGTGGAAAAACAAAGATATTTTTTTGCACTACAACAGTCCAACAGAATATTTCTTCACCAACACAGGCAGCAGTTGCACAAGCCACCAGAGAACAGGCTGCAAAAGATCACCTCTCTCACCCACATTCATGCACCTGACCACACCACACTGTGATCACTGCATCACGCTGCTTCCAACCTCCTCTCACAGCTCAGAAACTCAGCTTCTCCCTTGAGTGCCAACAAGCTGAAATTCAGCCCCAACATCAGGATTTTCGCCTCCCTGCAGCACTATGTGCAAGCAAGGGAGCAGGAGGAATCTGCTATCCTTCCATAACGATTCATTAGCTGTTCAGCAGTAACTGCTTTAACAAAACACTTTCCTCAATATTTTCGTGCCTGCACATAAGAAGTTACTGTCTATTAGCAACTATAGACCACTGCAAGCTCCTGCGGTCTTGTGCATAAACATTATTGATTGCAGACACAGATCAATGCACTCCTAATGATTGTGATTAGCAACTGTCTGGATAGAGGCGCTTGGAGTCTTGGCCGCGGAGTTTTGGCCATGCAGTATCTAGAAGCAGGTCGGGTGCATGCTGGATGTAGGCATAGTAACAACTTCCATAGTAAGGAAGTAGTAGAGGAGAGTAACAGCTGAGGGATTTCCCTGCAGTACAAAGCACAAATGTGTGTCTGCACATAATAGCCTTCTTTCTGCATGTAGAGAGGCACAAATACCTCGTGTGATTACAGTGAAGAACTTACCTTAATGAACTACCAGCAATGCTACCAAATTGGAATCAACTGTATAGATCATCCCACAAAAGCCTGCACAGTTAGCATCACAATTAATTTTAAAGCAAACATACTAAAGCATGAACAAAGTAAGCAATAGTAGAGACGTGTGGTTCTATTTCCAAATCCCTACGCTGTTTGCCACATGCTTTTGGAGTAAACAAGCCTCTAAAACAAGCCTAAGTTCTAGGATCACATATCTTTATAAAATATGGAAGAAATTGACCTGAGGCTGTTGGACGACTCTTGGCTAACCTGCCTTGAGCCGCCAGTGAGCCCAAGTAGCCAAGAAGCTCAAGGGCATCCTGGCTTGTAGCAGGAACAGTGCTGCCAGCAGGAGCAGGAGGTGATCCTTCTCCTGTACTCTGCTCTTATGTTCAGTTTTAGGCCCCTCACTACAAGAAAGATGTCAAGGCCCTGGAGCGAATCCAGAGAAGGGCAGTGAGGCTGGTGAGGGATCTTATAAGGAGCAGTTGAGGGAACTGGGATTGTTCAGTCTGGAGAAGGGGAGATAAGGGGAGATCTTATCGCTCTCTACAACTGCATGAAGGGAGGTTGTGGTGAGGTGATGGTTGGCCTTTTCTCCTGCATAACTAGTGATAGCACGAGAGTGAATAGCCTCAAGTTATGCCAGGGGAAGTTCAGGCTGGATATCAGGAAAAATTTATTCTCCCAAAGAGTGATGAGGCATTGGAATGGGCTGCCCAGGGAGGTGGTTGAGTCACCATTTCTGGAGGTTTTCAAGAAATGTTTAGATGTTGTACTTAGGGACATTCCTTACTGGGGAAATAGTGGTGGTAGGTGGACTGTTGGACAGGATGATCTTGAAGGTCTTTTCCAACCTTGCGATTCTATGATTCCTTAGTTTTTAAAACTAAACAGGAGAATTTTTATTTGGGTAGATTGCTTACAGCCTGAAAATACAAGGCAGAGCCTGCTCTAGACTACAGTAATGCTGTAATTATAGAGCAAAGGTTGCTATCTCTTCCTGGTTCTCTCAATCTCTGCCAGTAAATTCTCAACTTTGACATTACACATATAGATTCACTGCTACCTTTAGCAACAAGTGAGCACTGCAGAGTCAAGGAAGGTTCTTGTGTCAAGAAGAAACACTGTACAAAACAAATTACAAACCTGCTGCTGAAGGAAAAAATGCCCCCACATCCATAAAAAGCAGCAGCTCTCTTCCCCTGGGAATTTACAGAAGCAGTCTGGTTTTCCAGGTGGGGCCTTCCAGCTCCCCACTTCACCTCTACCCCTGCTCCATCTCCTTCTCTTTTAGGACCCAAACCTTTTCCCAGAACAACAATATCTAGTTTCACCTACACAATGAACTGTCTCTTTCCTCCCCTCCCATCACTCAGAAGTCACATATTTCAAAATGCAGTACAGTGCACTGATACACAGGAAATAAACAGGAAAAATGGATCTGAACTTCTGCATGTCAGAAATTTACAATGATTTGCTAAAGAAAACACAGAAATGCAAGACCAAAAAATCCAAACCCCTCTGTGTAAAGAAACATAAGTGCTGCACAGTTATCTCTCCATTTCTTTATCTTTTTTGTGTAATTAAGTATTGCTTCCTTTTCAGAGAAATCCTATTACACAATAGGCTGAACCCTCAAACCTTCCTTTTAAAATAACACTCCACAAACTCCATTTCTATGCCAGAAGATGCTCACAGTTTCTTGACACTCCATTCAGAAAGTGGTTTGGCTTTGTAAGGTTTTGCAGTCTTTCAAGCATGCCAGGAACACAAGCTGAAGGAAAGATAATTGTGGCATTTCTACACTAGAAAAAAGCTGAATCAGATCCTGAGAGTTTAACTAAAAAACACTAGCAATCATCCAGATAGCCAAACAACAAAACAAATCATTTTGACATATGATGGTAAGAACCACAGAGCTACCCTAAAAGCAATGTTTCTTTAAAGCCTTAGATTGATTCTATTAAGACTGAGAAAAACCACCATAAGAAAAAAAGCATTATGAGAAAAGTCATTCCACCCTACCTGTGGCTGAGTCCATGGCTCCAGCGTTGATTCTTTTAAAGGAGTTTGTGGCCTTCCCATTTCTTTTGTGTGCTTTAAGGAGAGAAAAGTATGCTTCAGGTTATGTGTTCAACCACTCTATTGGTATTCAGCATTAATTTCCCTTGAGGGAATAAAACAATACTCATGCACAAAATTCATACAAAATAATCAAAATATATGATGACTGCATGCATTTAGAGTAGACTGCAGGTCGGATATTTTTGCAGCCAAGTAATCTGATTTTCATAGAGTGGCTTTAACCTTCCAGGTGTGGGGGTGCACACCTCCATCTGTGTGTGCAAGTGAAAAACCTCAAACAAAAGCCTGGAATTATTTGCCATTGCAGTGAGGTCCAGCAGCAGAATTTACAAGAGAATCGCTTGTGTTCTCCAGCTTTTCACTACCTTGGAATTTTTCAAGATTGACTGCCTCAAAGCAAGTGTCTGTGTAATCAAAGAGATTAAAATAGTCTTCAGAGAATTAGATTTGCTGACCCTTCACACTTTCATTTCCATTTTTTATTAATATTATTGAAACATGCTGCAAATAGTTGTTATTTTCTGTAATTGCTCTGCTTCAGAAATAAATACATGAGAGTCGTAAGCACTGGGACTAAGCACTGAATAGGATGCCAGCTCCTTTTAATTTTCTCCATATGAATTTCCAAAGGAAGAAACTCTGCACATTGCTGCAGAGATACAAACAAGTCTCCTTCATTTTTTTCTGCCTAATTCCTTTAGATTGTAAAATGAAAACAATGGTTTTCACAAAACAGATCTTCTGTTGATATATACTGTATTTAGGTGCCAGAATCTTCCTCTTCCTGAAATACAGTACCAATACCGTGTTACTCTTTGGACAAGGCCTTTGACAATATGCAATATAAATATCATCTTATCTGGATATCATATTAGAGAGATCTAAGTGCCAATGGAGACTGCAAAGATTGTCAAAGCGGGAGTCATATGCCATTGGAATTTCTGTCATATGCAGTAAAATATGATCTCTTGAAAGAAAACAATTTTTTGAAATACGGAACTTGTGAACAACTTCAGTTAGCACGGAACATTCACAAGGCTCATTTCAAAAAAACACCTTATTAAATGGAAATTTTGTTTTGGCAGGTTAGATTGCCTGTAATAATAGATTACAGACAACATTTGTACCACTTTTGTTGCTATATTTTGAGGTGGCAACTGAATATGATTCATTCTTGAAATAGAACAATAAATGCATTTCAAAAGAAAAAAGAAATAACCACAGATACAGTGAACACTAAAAAGAGTTAAAATGAATGCAGCTGGAAAGGGAAGGCTGTGTTTTCCATATGTTCAAAAGCAACTGTATCCTACCTTGTAATCTTTCTTTAAATGTAATAATCAAGCATCAAAAGGACCCAAACACATACTGAAAATTATTAAACATATCAATTGTGGTACTAAGATACCACAGTAACTCCACATAGGATAACCTGCCAGGAAGTGACATTAAAAATCTGAGTATTTTTTTACAAGTAGTTTTCCTTTGAATTTCACATCTTTTTTTTTATATAACATTGATCCAATTAGTGCTATTATAGAGCAGAGGAAAAACAAAAAGCAAAAAGAATGTGTATGAGATCATAAAGCATAAAGGATACAAAAGTACATTTGGGTGAGATAGCACTCAAAACTTTTGAGTATCATTTTAAAGCAACACTCTGCCTTTTAGGTTTGATGACTGTGTCACATCTTAATGCTGAGCTCATTGACTAGCACCTTGGGCTCCTCATTTGCTAGCTACTGCTCCCACTGCCCAGAAACCATGAGTACCTTTCCCCCCTCCAAAGGGGGGCATCAGTGATGTAACTCTGCAAGAGTGACACACAGAGCAGATCTTGGGGCAACTACTAGTTATTCTGCATCCTGTAACACATGGAAGAAAGCTTAAAAAAAAGTACTGATCTGAAGAACCTAGAAGTCACTGACTTTTTTTTTTTTTAATTGCAGAATAAAAAAGACACAAAACATCTCTGTGAGCTGTGACTGCACGCAAGGTAGCTCTCAAATACCAGCACTTGGACTGCTTACAAGCAGCACATCTGCTGCAACTTCAAACTCAGCATGTTACAAAACTAAGATTGTGCAAATAACTGTTCTGAACTAGCAATTGTACTTCTAGCCTATACGCTGCCTACTTACAGCATGCTGAGATACACTTATCCACGAGTTCTCTTTTCCTTTTTTTTATTTTTTTAATTTTTTTTTATTTTTAAGAGAAGAGGAATGTGGTAATGATAGACAATACTCCTGTGAGCATCTTTCTTCCAACATAGATAAAAAGCTCTTCACTAAATGCAGGGAGCTTTTGGAAGACTTTATCCCCCCATTTTGCTTGGAGCATCATCCTACAAGTTTCCGCAGTTTGTACAATTTCTCTAAAGAAACAATAGGAACATGCCCACAGCCTTTTGTTTACGTTCTCTCTACTTCCTCAATTTGACATTTAAGTTTCACACATAGGAGAAAATTGTAGTCATAATGAGATAAAGATGGAATGATTTCAACCTGGATATTATATTATGGTTTCAGCAGTGCCATTAGAGCTCCCTTAGCTCTTGTACAGGCACAGATTAGATTCTTTCTAGCAGGCAAGCGAGACTTCTAGAATAAATGAGGTTCCCTCCATTTTTGATGAAATGCCTGTCAGTTCTGGTACAGCCAACGACCCCACAAGCACAGGGCGTTTCTGGACAACTGATTCAGTTCCCACTGTTCTGTCTTATACAGCTGTCCTGGTGCAGGCACCGGTCAAAGCAGAAAAAACACTGAGGTTTTACCGACTTTAAAAGTTTCCTTTACCTTAGAGATCCCAGTGGGAAATGCGCTATTGCTAGCAGCTATTCCCCAAGGGCGGGCAATCCTGCCTACCCACAGAAAGTCCAGCTTTCAGGTATTTTCTCATTTAAGAAAGAAGTGACATCCGTCATCTTCTGCCCGACCCCCTAGAAAGTACCCTGAACTACTATGTCAGCAATCAATAAAGTCCAGCACAAAGGCTTGAAATACTGAAATTACTGTGAGCAAAGTATTTTGCTGATATTTGGAATTTTCTGTCTAGTTCTAACAGCGAAACAAAACTTTAGTATTTAATCAAAGTAGTCATCAATCTTTTTTTAGGCAAAAATGAAATTCATCATGAAAATTTCCTGTTGTTTATTAGGTACAATGAGTTAATAAACATATAATTACTTATGACAGTTTGGCAGGTAATATCCACACTTCCAAAATCTACGAGAGAAAATAAATTGTAAAATGTATTCTAACAGTTATGAAAGTCATCTTTTTTAAGTCAGGCTTCATTTTTATCTTTAAGTTGCTACACCGCTATCTCCATTCTGAAATATGAGGGGGAAATCTCTTGTGCAATTGAGACTATTCAAACTAATCTTACCACAATTACGTGTGCAGAGATCTCCCTTCTGAGAGCATCCTGTCCCAACACTACTCAGCTCCAGGTAGCTGTTCAGGTTAGGCTGATCCATAACAAAACACTGCTCATCCGCTCAGCCTATTTCCTGCAGCAGGCTCAGCTCTCTGCCCTAAGACTGCTCCCTGTGACTTGGAGACGCAGGTCAGGAAGAGGAGATATGGCTGACTGAGGAAGAGGAATACCCATTCCCTGTGACCCTGTCTGACAGCCACCCGTCAAGCTCTCCCTTTTGCCTCTCTCTCTCTCCACAGTGCATTGCAGCCAACAGAGCAAGCTGCCCACCTGCGCTGGCATCAGGGCTGGGAGCTGCTGGAGGCCGGTGGCTGCCCACACTCATTCTCTACTGAGCCACAGCGCTGGCCCTTGGCTTCCTCTGGCCGGGCTCCTGAGCTGTAGCAGCCTTTAATGCAGAACTCACTCCGAAACCGTGGGAAAGTTCCTCCCTTTTTGTGAAATTATGTTCAACTGGTTGGCCTCAGCTTCATGAGCTGGGCTATTAAAGTAATCATAAAAATATACAGTAACTTGACCCATGGGTATGACCAATTTTTCAATGATTATCACTTTTCCAGACCACAAAGGCAATTTGTTCTGGCCCTTAAACTCTCTGTTCCTGTACTAAATACTGGATTTGTTCAGCTAGGAGCCATCGTCTTTTCATCCCATCTCCCTGTTGGCAGGTTTTTGCTTTTCCTCAAAGGAAATCCAGATTTATTAAAGTTAAAAAGAAGAGAAAAAGTTACGATGTGACAATTTTGTTTTATGTATTTTGATTTCTGGAAAAGCCCTGAAATTATCTAGACGGATATTACCACCAATAATACTAATGGTTATTGATTGCTGTGAGAAGCAAAAGCAGACTGAAATCCAAAGATAATATGATGCATTTTTCTCTGGTGCCTTACAAAATTGCTATGGCAGCATTAAGATTGTCTGACTCGAAAGCGTTCCACTTCGGCACTTTACAAGAAGGAGAAAAAAAAGAAAAAGGACTTTATGAAATTGTCTTTCAAGCTGAAATACTGTATTGCTTAAAGTGAGATTTAGGAAACAAACAGCAAAAGACATTCTGTAAGCAGTATATTAGCACAAAATCTGGCCAGGATCGCATCTGTTTGTTTGGGGCTGCTTTTGTCTTTTGCACTTATTTTGAAACAGCCAAAAATTACACTTTTTAGACCGGCAGCATTTACTGTTTTTCTATCCCATGCTATAATTACAAAATCATGTGTACTAATTTCACTGTCCAGAGAGAACATCTTTATCATCACACTGAGCCAGAGAATCTGTATAGCCTGAGAAAGAGATTATCTCCATGAACAATGCCTCCTTCTTGCCTGTAAGTTGATTTCAGGTAATTGGATTCCTGCAGTCTGCTTCTGCAATCCCTCAGGTGAAAGGTGATCACTTTGAGTGAAAAAAGGTTAATTTTATGTAACAGACTGCTGGGGGGGGGGAAGATTTTGTTCCATACTTCCAAGCTTTAGATAAATATGAACATAAATCTGCATAAAGTAAGTTTTCCTATGGGAAAGCCATAGGATAGCTGAAATCAAGATGTTAGAAGAGATTCATATGGGAATGCTTTTGTTTTCTCTTTGAGAAACACATCAGGTCTGCCTTTTGCCAAAGAACAAAAAGACAATTTAGAGCTCACAGATTAAACCTTTTGTGGAGTTGTCAGTAGGGAACCCACAGTGTAGACCCCTGAAATGTGATTTAGGAACGATGAGAACAACCGGCTAGCCATGCCAAACAGCCACCTGGCATCACCATTTACACAATACTGCTTTGGCTGCAGCAACCACAACTCCCTTGCTGGAAATACCAGAATGCCTTGTGATGTTGCAGCATGTCCTCCAGTGATTCCTTGGCCTCAACTGCAACAATTTAGCCCAGCAAGTCTGTAATGGTTCTGCCAACAGGCAGCTTTATCTTGCAATTACCTCTTCAAAGATGCAATAAATCACTTAGTGCATATACAGTCAGGCAGCAATTATAAGGGCATGATTTCCAGAGGTGCTGTGCAGCCTCCATCATTTAGAGCCGTTACACTATTACTCTAGAAGAAGCGGCTCCTCCCGCACTTCTGACCTCCTTTTGCTGAAAGGTGCCTTCAGGCACAGCGGGTGTCTGGTGGGAGTTGGGGGACGGGTGACCAGGGCCAGCTGTGGGGAGGGGGAGGAGTGGTGCAGCTACTAGGAGAGCTCAGAGGTTTAACAAAGCCTGACATGAGATTTGCCAGATGGTTCTGTATCGGATTGTAAAACTTTAAACTAATCTTCATTTAAGAGTTTTAAGGGCTGTATCCCTCTTATAAAGCCTCTTGCTCTTTTGCCTGGTTGATTCTGGTAAATTATAGATCAGACTTTAGAAAACTGCTTCCATGAGCAGCGGCTCCTTAAATCTCAGCTAAACTGAGCAAGAAGATTACATGTTATTATGATGTAGCACAGCAGGATTTTTGTACAGCAAACATAATGATGTAGAGAAGGATAAAACTATCATTCTGCACAAGGAGGTCAACCATACAAGAACAATGCTTTTTATACAGCTAGCAAATCCATACATGGGGAATTTTCACATGGCAAATTCCTTTTCTTAGTGGCTCTGTCAAGAAACCCAACCATAAGCCAAAGCCAGATCTATATTTCAACATCTTACAGGAAAGAAGATGTCATTGGGGAGAAATTATTCCAAACATTACTAGAAAAAGTATCTATTTCAAGGGCAATTTTAGGGTAAATGCATCCTTATTGGTTTTATGCAAGGAGAAAGGATTTCCTCTGAATCCCCTGTGAAATGTCAGATACTGTATGTGGTATTAAAAATTAAAATGCTCACTAATCTTACAAGTGCACATATATACTTTTAATTGTAAATCAAATACACTCCATATGGAAAAGAACAAAGCAATGTCAGAACAGTAAGGGGTAGAAAATCTTTCCACCTGCTGTCAGTATTTGTAACCTTACACACTATCTTCACAATTGTACTGCTACAAATTAGAGAGAGAATTTAGATATTTTAGGCACTAGACGCTGACAAAGTTGAAGTGAGAGGAAATAACAGTATTTGGTGACTACTGACAGGAAAACTTCAATAATCAAGAGAATTAAACCATCATGTTTAAAAACTTGACACAGTAATGTCATTACACTTGTGACCTAACAATCTTATGAACAGCTGATACAAATATTTTAGTCCATTCTGAGTCTGCAGCCTATTGAATTTGTTCTCGTTTTCATTTTCTGTACATGATTTTGAATGCAATAGAGCAAAGTCAAATAACTTCCCCTTTCTCTCCCTTTTTAATTGAAGCATTATTTCCTGCACATGAAAGCTTTTGACTTAAAAGCAATCAGGTGTGATATTCACAGCTCTGGGCTTTTCAAAATGTCGCACATAGGAATTATTCGGATTTATCCTAAAGCTCTCAGTAAGAACATCAGCATTCTGCAATGTCTAAGAAAACTTCCTATCTATATTACGCTACTCAAGACTTCATTTTTCAACTGATTTTATTACATTTAAGTAACAATCAGATATTGTTTCACATCTGTTTTATCTTGCTCTTCTTTGCTAACATTCTAAAACAACCTTCCACAGTAAGAGAAAAGATAAAAATTTCTTAATTGGTGCAATTCCTGCTGACTGTAAGAACAAATGTATTCTTACAAATTCAGATAATCCTAACAGAGTAAAGTTACTTTAAATTTTTATCAACATGGAACAGTTTTTTAGATCGTACATGTAAAAATCTCAGTGGAAATAGCTGATAAAATATGCTCACACTGCATGTTTTGACTTGAAAGTATTTACATATATAAAACTAACGTGACATTATATGTTAAGGTATTCTGTTATCAAGTGAATGTGAAAAAAAAAAGCATAATATCAAACAACTTGTTTTAGCTGCCTGGTCTCTACTTAGCTTTTAAAGAATAAATATAAATGTACACAAGTCTGTTTCGTGACTCAGATATAAAGCATCATGTTAAAAATGTAATACATAGTAGCAAGACTACGAATTTTTATGTTCATGCATATTTTTTCCAGAGTTGTTAAAATTCACGTTTCCTGTGATATTCTTTGGAAAAAGAGTTTCTCTTTCTGTGGGTTACCCAGAAAATACAGCATAACCTCTGCCAGCATCCACCTTGTCCAAATGTTGTTTTTTTTTTTTCCTTGGGCCTGTCATCCTCTTGATCTATGCTGTGACTAAGTTGAACATTACAGAAATCCAGCTTCTTATAGCAAACATTTGCAATTTAAATTGCTTTCTCTCTCAACATTAAGTCTGAATTGGATAAAGGTGTTAAACGCTAAGACTTCCTAGGTTTTTTACTTTACTAATCAAGCAAACTAAAATTACATTATCACAAGCAGCCAGGACTGGCTAGGGCCTAGCGGGTGGAGAAAGGCCTGAATGAGAAACTCACATGCCAATTACAGCCAGAGAGAATGGCTGACAAACTTCTGCACTTTAAGCTTTGAAGTGTGGCAGAACTAAGGAAGATGTGCCACCTTAAATTAGATTTTTCCAGAAAGTTGATAAATAGGCTTACTCATGAAGAACAGCAGGACTAATCTGCAATTCTCTTGACATTAGAGACAACATGATCTATAGAAGCCTTGTTGGATCATCAGCTTTTTTCATTTGATGTCATCCTATTTATATTCCTTATCCCCAGCTGCGACTATTTGTCTTCTAAAAAGTGTTTGATTTTTCTAGTGCCTATTGTAGTTCTTAGTATATGAAGTAAAACAAGCAGTCAGACTTCAGGTGGCAAAGTATTTATGGTATAAGTGTCTGTTCTGGGCATAATCTCTCAAGAAATATATATACATACATAATATAGATGTGTGCGTCTGTGTGTGTTTGGAAATTTTTTCTTATCTAGTCTGTGTAAATTATTCAGCATGTTTCCTAACCCATGACCCAGAATTCGGATTGAATATACACAGTGTAACTTTTAAAACAGAGGGGAGAAGGGAAAATCATACAGGAGTCACCAAGGCTAAGTACGGGCAAACATACATCCATCTTCCTCTCCGGCAGATAGATGCAAGGTGGATCCATCACCCTTCTGAAGTCAGGAATGCCTGCAGGCTATACCAGCAGAAAAAATACATACCAGTCTTTTTGTAAGCATAATCACATTCTCCTGTCCTTTGTTATTTAGTTGGGAGTTTGAAATCTCAATATTATGATAGTAAAATCAATTTAAAGTTCTATTACACTCCTGTCAACCAAAATAAACCAGTGCCTGTCTGCCTCTGTAGCTCCTTCCCTTGGACAACTATGCACATCGGCTTTCCATTAAGATAAGCAACAGGAAAATACTTATTTACTTCTTCCAATGGCAAGTCTACTATCCACAGACGCAAGCCTTACCCTCACCCTATCTCAGGAATGCCTCCAGAAGTTACAAGAAAAAACCTATTCTGATATTATTCACTTAGCTGTGCTAATAGTGTTTGCTGTCAAGGTAATAAACATTCTACTTCAGGAAGAATTCTAAAAGTTTAACTTTTTTTTCCAGCCAAACATAATAAATAATGACAGTATGAAATTATTTCTCTTGCTGACCTATATAATTCTGTCTGCTACGCTGTCCTGGAAGGAGGGAAAAAAGCCCATGGCATGATGCCACCAGAACTTCCCTGATATTTAACTGCCTCTGTATTTATGGTACATCTTTTGGTGGCTAGAGTGAAAAGCAGGAAGGCTGAGAAGCACTGTGGTGCATCTGCTATATCCTGTCCATACTCAGATTAGAAATCTGCTCCGAGGTGATGCAGAAAGTAGAGACAGAGCCTGGCTCCTCCCACCTGCACCCAGCACAAGAGTGACACCAGCTGCCCACGCTGCTGCAAAATGTGCTTGCTGTTCTGATTGAAGACAGTTAACTAGAGCTTAGAAGATAATACAGTGAACACAAGTAGAAATAAAAGCCATGCTCTCCATAGGTTTTTTAAATGAGGTAAGAATCGAGAATGCAGAAGGATCAGGTTAGATTTGAGTCTTTTAAATAATGGGTAAGGCAGGAACAGTATTTCAGAAATACTGAAGAACACTGACAGATGGGTGTTAGGGTGGTGTTAAGGATGTCTGAACTTAATTCTGTGAGGTGTCTTCACTTAAGTTTCTGAATGTCTTCTACAGTGTTGTACCTAGGTCTGAGTACATTCTCACCTTCTAGTTTAACTCTGACACATACAGTTTCTCAAGTAATTTTCCTGACACTTCCCATGTTTCGTCATTTAATTTCTGTTATTCATGAATTACTGGAGGAAAAACTGTTTTTCTCCTTTGGGCAGGGCAGGTGGAAAAGAAATTCCAGAACACTCTATATGAAATGAAATCTTCCATAATTACAGGATTAACTTAGTTTATGCAGGTTCCTTTCTGCTAATAAGCCTTGTTCTAGAAAAATTTTTAAACACAGATCTTCTGTATTAGCACGTAAAGAACTGTTATTAATATCAATCCTTTGAAAGCATCATCATCCTTTTTTTAAAAGTGCCAAAAAGTCATTTCTAAAGCAGCAGATCAATTTTGCCTAGATGAGAGACAAAATGCCCATTCTTTGATAAGATTGGGAAGAAAACTACTGTCATAAAATAACACATTAGTGCACTGCAAGCAGATTTCATAATACAGAATACTAGAATTTGACAAAAGACACCTTTCAAACAGGTACATATTCACACATGCTTCCTCTGTCTTTCACACACCTCAGAGTTCCAGAACTGTTCCAAAATTCAAACATTTTGGATGTGCTACATGAAATTGTAATATATTCTTGTTATGCATTTTGATAAAATAGATTCTTACATTGCAGAGGATACTCTTACTAGACAACACACTGCATAAGCTCTGCTCTTTTCTGAAAACTCCACATAGTTTTAGAAGACAGTGCAAAAACATATTTTTTGTTGTTTTTAGAAAGATGTACATCACAATGGATTAAGAACACTATCAGAGAAGCTACTATTTTCTACACAGAGCTCTTATACACTCTAAAGTAAGAGGCAGATTGATTATTAAGGGGCATTGCTTTAATTCTTTCATAGGATGTATTCCAGGAATAACAATTTATTAAGATAAGAATCATTAGAGCATCATTCTGATGGAAGTTGAGGGGTTTTCTTATCTCACTTAACAGAAGAGATTTGCAAATAAGCATTCGGAAAGGCAAAAACACAGGATATTGCCATCACTAGATTTCTGAAGTCTTTATGCTGAATTGCTCTTTGTCTTACACTAAGCCCACTTTCGGTAAAATAATATATGGCAGTGAAATCAGACACAGGAGCCACTTTTATTAATGTATTATGAAGTGCATATATGCACTTTATCTATACACAGCAGACTGAGAATAATTTCACTTATAAAAGACAGAGATAATTTTCTAAAAGGTTATGCAAGTCTTCTGTGATCTTCTGTAATACACATTATTTATGTGTTTCAGAAATATACATTCAGTTATCTCATGATTATTGTGGTAGACTTGCTGGTGTAAGTTCAAAATCCTAACTGTAAGAAACACTCTCACAGGACAGAGCACCTTAGACCTTTTCAGATCACATTTTACTGTTCAGATTCCAGCACCCTATGTAGTATAACTAAAATGAGAGATCTGAACTCACTCAATGTTCTATATTCTATATGTAGTTCTATAGGAGCAATTCTAGTGTGAGGCTTACTACAAAACAAAACAAAACAAACAGAAAAGATCTTAGTCTAGAGTTCTTTATTTTTACAGAATATTTGATTGTGCAAATGCAAGTACAGTTTATTCTGTGTAAATTAAAACACTATTGACCAGAAAGACCAAATAAAGATGATTTAAAGGTGGTCTTTTTCTGAAGTAGGGTAGTAAAAATCTCTTTCTCCCTCAATACTTTAAATATTTCTGTTATTCCCACTGTACCGTAAGTAAAGATACAACACCATTATTACAAGAATGCAAAGCCATTACTATCTGTATATACAGAGATAGGCAGCTTCACTTGCCATGGTAAAATATATCTTTCTTTACTTTATTATTCTAGACTTATCTCAAAGGGAGCAGTAAGAAGGAAAGAAGAGGTCACATAAAACTTGTTGACTGAACCAAAGAGAATTTTCCAGGCAAGAATACACAGTACATATAGGCTGACTATACTAATGCAGCAACTTCTTTTCTCCTTCCTTTTCTGTATAGTTGAGAACAAACGCTGCATTTCAGTATTAGTGAAGTGGAAGTCAGAAAGCAAACATCAAACTTTTCACGTCCTTCAAAATGTCTGTGTTCAATTCTGGTGCAGCAGTACTGAGCAATTCAGGCTGCTCAGTACACCCCGCCAGACTGACACTGGTCAGCCCAGAGAGTCTGTTCTGACATCTTGAAACAATCATCCATTTCTCTTTCTTCAGTAAATAAGAATTTCAAATAAACATGAAAAGAAGAAAAACAAAAACGCCACCTCTGCTCATTCGCTGGATGCTAAGACTAGAGAACTGAAAAGCCCCCAGAGATGAATATTTTTAAATGGGGAGTGAAAAGACATTTATTCTCATTTTTAGACAAACACCGATTATACAAAGAAAATTTACCGTCTGGAAATATGTAAATCACAGATAAAATAATTAATAAAAATTATAAATGACATACAAAGAAAATAACACAAAAAAGTTCCCTCAAACAAAGATGCTTTTGATATACAGCAAAATGAACAGGTGTCATGCAACTGATGTTAGAGAGAAGACATATGGACAGGGATGGAGGAAGATGTGTGGAGTGCTGAAAATTAAATTAAAAAAAATACAAAACTGTTTCCTATGTATGATAAATATAAATCCTGGAACAACAGACCTAATCCTCCATTGTCCCGAATCCTCTGAGTGAGAAATTTTATACGACCTTTCTTCACTGTGAATGAGTACGAAATTTGGACAATATTTTATCTTTAGTTATAAAACACCAATGCTGGATTTTTGTGGGTTTATTTTTGCAATGATATGTGCATGTTAAATGCACAGCCTTGTGGTCAGTTACGGGCATGGTTCCCAACTGATTGAAAGTTATGTAAAAATAACAAAGTAGAAACAACGCAAAATGAGAATGCCGTATTAAAATTAATACATTCTTCAGAAGATTAAGTTTTAGAGAAATTATCAGTTTTAAACCTTGGAAATTTATTTTAAAAATTGTTCCTTATAACAATCAGATTATGTTTTCATCCTTTCTAATCAAATATAGCGAGCTTATTAATGACTATTCAACATTTGTCTTTTTTTTTATCATCAGTAACTGCCACTTCATGCACTTCCTGCAGTGATAAAATAGTGCCAAAGGGTTTATGCCATGTGACAGCAATTTCTCAATTTGTTTAGGTAACATAATGCTCTGTGCTGACAGATCAACAAGAGATACATTAAATCCTCAGCAGACCCATTTGTCCACTATTACCTGCCAAAGGACTACTGCTTGTCTTGTTCAGTGTTCCGAAACAGTTCTTTCAAAAACTGAAAAAAGCTACATATTCTCAAGCTATTCAAAAAGGCTGAAGAAAGTCACAAAAAATTGTAATATTGGCTTACTTCCAGCCGAAGTGCCAGCCCCATCCCTGCAGTTGAAAAACTGAACTTAGTAACAGTTTCTCATAGGGGATTAGGAAAAAACATAAAGAGAACAAACAGGCATAATGTAAGGGAGCAATCTCAGCTAAATCGTAGATGGTAAAGCCATACAATTAGTTTATCATTCATCACGCAAATAATAGATGATAACAACGTACCAATTAAACAAAATTTTAAAAATATAAATTAAGCCTTCCTCTATAGAGAGAAAATAAGATACACAGTAGGCATATCTGTAACTTATTTTGAAGTTTGTTTGCTTTCCAATTTATCCATCTTCTTTCATATTCTAGCTATTTTTTAGATTGTCACACATGGGGTTGTTGTTCCCCTTCCACAGAGAGTAACTACAAGGCAATAAACAAGTGTGTCCTCACAAATCTCTGATTATTGGGAGAACTGGGGACTGAGAAAGAAATAGAAACAAATTAGAAAGAAATAGAACAAGTCAGAGAAAGAAGAAGAAGAAGAGAAAGAGAAAGAGAAAGAAGAAAGGAATTTGGGACTTCAGAATTTTGTTTCATGGAAATTTTCAAAGAACTATGCTATATTATATATTTTTAGATTCTTGTTAAATAATCTTAAAGATTAATAGCAATAGACATAAAATGGCAAAGTATCATGCACTCTTATTACATGTCCCACCCCTATCACCAGAGACACAGAAAACTTAGAATCCAGAATCATTCTAGAATAAGACACTAGAGAAAACAATACTGAAACTTCCCATCAAAATATAGCAATAAATGTATCAACTACTACAAAATCACAAGATTTACGGTAAAAAATCCACTGTGGAAATCATTTTTCCACTTCCTTGTTTACAAGGCTTTCCTATATTTATCTCTGACTTTAAAGAAATATTCTACCAGAGCAGAAAACTCCAATGATTCATTTTAAGAAAACCAGTTTGTTTCAGCAAAACGTAGTGTGGAAGAATCTCATCATGAGAAGCTAAAATGACTATGAAAGAAATTACACAGCTCAAGTAAATTGTTAAATAGTCATCTCCTTACAAAACTTAATATATCACAACCGGAACTCAGACTCACTTCAAAAAATTGTGATATTTGTCTCCCAGATACATACTGGGATTTGACTTTTGTTTTCCTTCTATTGTCATCCTTCTGAAGCTTTACGAAAATATCTCTCATTCGTAAAACTTCTTCAAACTTTTTTCTGTCAATAATTGACCTCTTTCATTTTCCTCTATCATAAATTCCCCACCATGACAGCACATTCTTGGCTGCTTTGAAATTAGCATTTAATTCTTCATTCCTTCCATTCACTTCAGAATAGATATAAACCATTTTACTTCAGGGCATCATGTAACCTGGTCCTCCCCTGTCACAGTTCCAGCAGACCCTCCCACAAACTTCTCACTTCAGTAACTTGATTTGCTGCCTCCTCTAACTGTTCTTCCCATCAAATCAATCCTTTGACTCCTCCAGTTTTTCTGAAGGTTCACCTTTTGACTGCAAGAGGAAAACTGGAATCATCCTTCTATTTTTCTGCAATTCTTTCTGTCACTGGAGAAAGATTCACTGCATATTATCATTGTATATTAAGCATTTGCTATCACATTTGAGTCCAGTCAGTGCTCCCAGACTTAGCGTCCATCAGTGCTGGAAGATGCAGGAGCACTGCAAATACACTGCCACTAATAGGAACACTTGCTTCAACCACTAAGGATTCTCCACACTATCACATACACAAACATGCATGAAAGTTAGAATTTCTCTTAGGATAATGCCTTTACAGCTTTACAGTCTGGGAATACTTCTTTCGCTTTTAATTTTTGTACATCCTGGAGCAAATTAATAACTCACTTCCACGTATGACATTTTTCTATCTAGGAAAGAACAACACGTTAAATAGTTCAGTGAAGAAGGAAGAAAATGGATAAAGATAAGGTAAACAAACCACTCCTACAGAAGTACTCAAACAAATGGCATTTTTCATCTTCCAAGTTAAAAAAGAAAAAAAAAAGAAAAAGAAAAGAAAATCATACTGTAGGAGGCTGTACTGACACGCACAGGTATGTATTTGCAGATCAAGTAAATTCCATGGGGACTGCTCGCAAAACAGTAGTTTTAAGGGCAGAGATGAAATTAATATACTGGATTTTAAGGGAACAAGACAAAATACCTTGTTTAATCTATGGTTAGAGTGCTGAGCATATCACCAGCAAGACCATGGATTTGGCAACGTGACATGTAAGAGTAGCAATATTCAGAGCTGCAACAACAAAGACAAAACAGACACAATCACCAGAGTGCAGTGTAGAACCTCCTTTTCCAGCACCTCTAAGCCTTTCTAAGTTGTAGGAGTGAGATCTTCATAAGTGATAATTCCACCCTCTGGCACTTCTAACACATTTTTCATAAGTAACTCACATTTGCCCCTGTTAGCTCTGATGTGCTTTACAGTTTTAGCAACACAACGTTTCCTGTTTCTACAGATTTGCATTTGTCCGCACACGTTTGATATAAGCTGGCAAACCATAGCTTGTCTCCAGAGTGAAACAACCCCCTGAACAACACGAGCTCTCTTGCTGACAAGCAGGCGATGCCAAGGTGTCACTGTGTGTGTGCTCTGATGACTTAATTTCAGTACCTAGAAGTCAGAGCTCTGAGGACAGAACTTGCCCGTTTCATGGTTCTCATCCCAGTCTACCTCAAAATCACTACAGATCACAAGACCACAGCACCAGCAAAACCTCTACTTTATACTATATTAATAAATTTTTTCAAATCACAGTTTACATCATAAAAGGCTACTACCTGGGAGTAAGAGGGTTAAGGAAGGAAGCAATTTGTACAAAGAATATTTGTCTTAGAGCAGAATTATTGTCTTAGAGCAGTGTTTCAAACTTTCAAGCACAACACGTCAGCAGTCTCTAAACATATATACAGAACAGATTTTGTAACCACATACACAGTTCCTAATGCAGTGGTCTGTAAAACACGCAAAATATTTTCTTTTGTTAGTAAAAACGTACTAATGTATACTTGATAAATTCATAACCTGGAATATTCCTGAAAGCTTAGTTAAATTAACTGTATTTGGGAGTTCAAAGGAATGTTAGATCTATAACAATAAAGGACACACAGTAATTCACCTAGAAAGTAAATGTTTTAAGCAGTATCAAAATATTTGCATCCATTTGCTAGAAAAATAGAAGTTCTCAGTACAGAAGCACAGTTAGGAAATTGTAACTTGTCATACAAGGCAGAAAAGAGCAGGAAGAAATGGGAAATCTGTGAATTTCATAAACCAGTTTAAAATCTAAGTAAACTTTTTTCCACGAGGCATTTTCAAGGACCTTTTCAGTTAGTTACACACTGTGGTAAATGGAGTTTCAGCAATAATAAAAAATATTTTTTATCACGATTATTTTCTCTTTATGGAAAAAATCATAAAGCAACCATGGGAGATACAATGCCCTGCATTTTCCAGTGTGCTGTGCCAGTTGGTTTCCAATCCCGTGCTGTGTTTTGACTTTCACGGAAATCACTGAAGCACAAGCTTTAGGAGAGCAAGACATTGGTTGGAACTCACATGTTTTAACATGGAGAAGTGTTTCTTTGGTTTGTTGTTGTTGTTATTTTTGTTTTGTTTTTTTTTTAAAGAGTGTTTCAGGGATTTTAAAAAAAAAAATAAATGTATGTTGTGGACCATTAAGGTCAGCTCCCTAATGCACAGTAAGCACTCACTGGAAGAAAAAGGTTTTACAGTTTCCAGAGGTTCAGCATGCACTCTTCTGCTTTTAGATGTCAGCAGGTCCTTTCCAATCATGCCCTTGGCATTCGTAAGACATCCCTGTTGTTATCACCCTGTACAGCTGCCAACACACAGAGATGGCCTTGGCTTCAGAATCTGGAGATCTGCTAAGTCATAGCTTATATACATACACACACAGAGACACTTGTGCTTAGATTTTCTTCTTTAAAGATGACTATTTAAAGTTACCATCCCATGGTAAAAAGCATGGGTGAGGGAGAGTCTTCTGGACTTTTCTAGTAAGGTTGTACAAAGGCTTTTATTATTATTATTATTAAGATTCCTATCAGTGAAGAATAATCCTATGACATTTCATACCCATAAGTATCATGTTTTTATGGAAAAACAGGAATGTATGTCCATTTTCATGGAACACACCCCGTGGTATCTGGCATAAAATTGCATAGAAGCTGTCACCAAGAGACTTGCCCTATCCAGAATAAATTTGCTTGACAAAAACTGGTATGCGTAGGAATGTCCCACCAGTATGAATCAGCATAATTTGTCTGTACTTCATAACAGTTGTGGTCAGAAAGCAATTCTTTCAACCTAGCTGAAATTTGTCTAAATTCCCTAGTCTCCAGTTTTGTTAATGTTGGAATAAAACCAAAACACATTGAGCTCAGATCCCCCCTTCCAAGGAACTCTAAAAGCTTCTCTTTTGTGCCCTCTATGTTTATGAAGAACCAAAGGACCATAGATGTCTGTGCAACTGTTTATATTATGTTAACTGTCACCAGTTTTCAGCATGTCATAAAATATTAACAGAGTATGCCTATTTTCCTAGGGGAAATAATATGATGCATAGTCTGCTGCACATGAACTTACAAGTATTTTATCAATTTTTATAGTTAGTGTATGAATAAAAATACTAGTCACAATTAACACTGATCTCACTTTCGTACTCTTTGGATATATCTATATGTATCTATTGAGATAGTGCAGTGCAGTATCACTAAAAAGTAAATAAGCAAATTAAAATAATTTACTAAAATATTTAAGTGTACAATAGCCACTTCATTTATTTCAATTACGCAACCACTGTGAACTTTAACAGCTCTCAAAGTAACTAGTTTTGATGGCATGCTGTTGGGTTTTTTTGGAGGAGACCTTTTTCAATCAAAGAGTCCTTTCCGATCTCTCAAAAATATTTTAAAGTGTTGTAGGTACAGTATAATTGCAGAGGTCACTAACTTTAAAAATCCATTAGGGCTGATGTGGCACTATCAGTCCTTGTGGGAGTAACTGTATTTTAAGAAGGGATGAAAAGTTTTCTGTGACTTCGTGTTTTCTAGGTTGTTTTTTTTTCAGAAATTACAGTTGTAATTGTTTGCTTTTTTTTTTTTTTTTTTAGACATGTTCAAGTACTTTCAGATTTTCTCTTTTCTAAGCTGACAAACTTCTTCACCATTTCAGGTACAAAACAACAAACAGGACCACTACATGATGTTATGATGTGGAATACTGAAAACAAAAAAAAACAACCATAAAACCATGACATGAACTTATTAATTAGTTAACTAAACCTTGCACTGAGAATTGAACATAAAATGTTTATTTATTTCACTTGTTCCTCTATGCTTTTAGTTATCTGTAACTAACCATCTGGATTTCCACTACCAAAAAAACATTGCTTTTTGTTGTTAGATGGGGGTCAGCATCTTGAAAATAGTGTACTTCTAATTACACAGATATACAATTACAACAGTATGAAACACTTAACATCCACATACATAAGCTGTAACTTATAGCCTAAACTGAAATAATTACAACAGTGAATACTGTTATGTACTTTGTTGTTGTTATGTAAGAAATGTGGGCTCCACTCACAACCACTGACTAGATACCCGAGAATATGCTCATCCCAAACTCCAAAATAAACCATAGAACAGCACCCTCCAGCAGGACACTAATGTACGGAAGAATAAACAAAGATGTTGGCACCACTCCTCATCCCTTTCTACAAGAGCTCTCACCAGGGATGGCTCCAGGCACCCCCCCGATCACCACAGAGCTCTTCTCACCATCACTGCTTCCCTGCAGGCATTTCATTCCAGGTAGCAGAAAATGTAATGCCAGATTTTTCCCCAGAGACCCAGAGCTGTATTTCAGCCAACCCATGAATCAGACACAGAAGAGGAGAATTCACAACACAACTGAATTATAAAGCAACAATCTCCTCTATCTTCGGATAGAGTAACCAGTGAGACACAGCCTTCTGAAACTCTACTGGAGAGAACACGTGATTACTAAGAACACATGATTACTAAGCTAGTACAACAGTTCTACCCTGAAAACTTTCAAGGCAACTGGAAATCTACAGAAAGTACTTTTAGCGAGTGCCAGAATGAATTACTCCAGTAAATACATTCCAGAAGTTGGAAGATAAAAATGCGAATTTCTCTTTTGTCTTGAAAGCTTTGTCTTATACCCTCTTCCTCTCCGCTGCTCACGTCTCCAGAATACAAAGACTTCATAGACTTAGAAGCACAATGCTGTGGAAGTGACAGACTCAGTCTGGTTTCCTTACAGGTCTGCTTTTATGTGAAATCTCTTTTTCATCTTTCTTTTCTCTTTACACACTTTAGCTACAGAGCTCATTCATCCTTGTAGACGAATAACGTATGCTTCTCTTCTAAACACAGGAATATTTCTTTGAAAAAAAAAGCAAAGAGATCAAATTAGAGCAATATGAGTGTGTGCATACAACCATTTTAATTTAAACAGATTATTAAATAATAGAAAAAGGCAGCCTTTTTTTTTCATGTAAGTACTCATTTGATATGAGTATTTTTAACTACAGGGGTCAACAGGTATTCTAAATGTGAAGTAGAGAGATTTCTGCTAATGTTCTTATATTTCACCATGCAAGTAACTTCAAGTATCACCATGAGGAAAGGCAAGCACGACCTTACATGTGATATGTAGATCAAGTAACATTGTCACAGAAGCTGACTTTGTTATTTCTTGAAAGAAAATTGTCATTCCAAATCTTAGTAGGTGCTTTGAATATTACTTAAACTTGAACTTTAGATATTTTATGCTAAGTCAGAGCAAAATGAATGCATCTGCAATATTAACTGACCAGTCCTGATAAATCTACTGATTTCCTTGGGGTTCCTTCCAGGTAAATGAATTTTTTTGAAGAACAAATATGCTTGGCAATATTTTATAGCCCTTCTGAATGTGTTTAATTAATTATTCAAAGCACAAAGACTATGGAGATATCAGATAATCAAATAATTCTTACTCTACGTAAAGAGTATTATCCTGTTTTTTGCAATGAGAAAAAGAAAAATTGAGAGATTAAATGAGTTGTCCAAGGTGGCACGTTGAGTAATAAACAGAAACAGACTTAATGGAAGGAGCAGCTTCTAGCATCAAAACCTATACTAGTTTAGCAGACTGAAAAATACACAAGATGAAAGAAATGATGGCCCTCCTGCAGAGTGTGAGGAACACGTCATTTCAGACAATAAGTAATATTGCAACAAGTCCTAATGACTCCTCCTAAGACAGCAAAGCGAGCTATCGCACACTGCCAGCTATTGGAACAGGATGAGACTGTGGTTCATTCCCATGAATTATTTTATTCAGACAGGAATACATTTTTCTAGAGCACATGCTTTAGCATTGAGATGTATCTGAAAATACATGAAACAAGTTCAGATGATAACTTCTATTAGCAAGAACTGTTACATGATTTTTATGCCAGTTCTAGATATTACAGACACAAAAGTTAAATATTTGCATCATATATGACCTCATTCAAGAGAAAATAACTTTTAAAATTGCAATTATATTCTTTTGAAACAAACAATTATTCAATCTGCTAAAGATCACTTGATTTCATCAAAGTAGTAAGAAGTTAGGCAAAACCTCTCCTCCATCTGAAGTACAAAATACAGACCAAGCTAGCAAGAAGCAAAAAGCAAATAGGATCAAGCTAAGGAAATGTAATGAGGTACTCATCTTGGAAGTGTTAGTCCAATCAGGGGAAAAAAAAATAAAGTGTAAGTCTCTTAATGAAAAAAAAATTAAATTAGAAGGTTAGAAACTCTCTGAAGTATTTGTGAAGAGATGCTTAATCTTAGAAGAATGTTTTCCACAGTTCAATATCTCTTTGTGTAGCATACACATTTTCAGAATGGTCATCTTATATTCTGAAGACCATTTTTAAGTGTTACTGAAGTTTCCAAGACTTGCAATGCTTTTTGGTGTGTTTTGTTGTGCTGTGGTTTTGTGGTTTTTTTTCCTCTTCTTTTTGCTTTTGATTCTTCTGTGAAAGATTTCCCAAACTGTCAATCATTTTGCCAGTGTCTACAATAGCAAGTCTAGCTTTTGCTTAGATTAAGAAAAAGTTAGAAAAATAATAGTTCATTAATATCTCCTTTAATAATGCTAAAGTTATTTTCGAAAGTGTACTTCCTCTAATGGAATAGATGACTTCTTTGCCTCTGTGACTTTCTTTCCAAACTGCACATACTTTATATGAAACATAGCTCCGAGGCTGTCAATTGAGCTTGAAAGTTAATGTTCCTGTAAATCACCAACTGCCAAAACGAGTTACACCATTTACCTTGTGACTGTTTTTTGAAAGTTATCATCAAAGTATTTAGCTAATCGCTCTGCAGACTGTTTATATGGCCAGCAGCCACAGACATATACAGCCTCAACAACAGAACTGCATGCTCACTGGATAAGCGATGTTATGGTAAGTCATTAGTGTGCTATAGCAGTGACGGATTTCAAAATTGAAACTGCCATGAATCATGTCATTAACTTAAGATTCTCTCTCCATACTAACGTATCTTGCGGCAGAAGAGCCAGAGCAACAGCATAGCTTTTAAAGTGCTTTCCACAGAACTCAAGAGGTGAAATACAGGGTTTTTGTTCTTTAAATTCACAGGTTAGGCAAACAATTTTTGCAACCATCAATCTTTATTTCTTTGTATATTGCCTTATTTTTACATCCTTCCCTGAACCTACTTAAAAATGATAACCAGAGCACGGCCTTAACATTTTACGGTGGGAGAAAATGCTCAGAGTTCAATAAGCATTAGCAGAGGCAACTACTGCTCCGATGCAACTCGATGGCTGAGGGCAAACAATGTGCAACATCCATAGCAAAAGATAAGAAAAGACCAGCGAGATCATTCTTGACACTTAAGTTGATACATTTCAACCGAGCGTAATATTTCAAAGTAACAACTGGAAGAGATAGAGCTTAAACCACAATATCAAGACAGAGGAGAAAGACCAAATCCCAGAAGAGACTGGAGTCTGCTGTGGAGTGAAATCTGCACTGGGAAGTGGTCCAGAGCCCACACTGGATATTTGCCTTGTGTGTGTTTTAGCAGTTTCTGCCTTGCTCTAGTCCAGCCTCACTGTTAACAGTGACTTTAAACCGCAGCACAGAAAGGGTCCTCTTAAGTGAAGGGCAGAGTTTCAACTAAAACTAAATCCGTTTTGCATACTTCAAAACCATTTCACAAAGTGAAGGTCGGTAGATTAATTAGAGACCACTTTATCCCAGCAAAAATGCTAACTTATCCTTCCACATCCAGACAACTGGCAAATTCAGGATCATCAGCCTAATTTATTTTAGCTAATATCTCCTAATTTACAGTAAACTGATCAGTTAAAGTCATCTGATTGCAGTTTTGGAATTACTGGTTTTAGAAAAGCAATCTCAGAGAGTAAACTGGAACGAGGAGCAAAACCATTGTCAAGCTGGGAGTTTGGTAAATAACGCACTGACAGAAAGTAGTTCATGAAAGAAGGGACTGAGCTGCTGCAGACAACTGGGAAAAAAAATCCACCTCATTTACATTTCATTAGGAAATAAATTTTTCCTAATATTGTATTTTAAAATTATATCCTCTTTCCTTTCATCTTTAAATCAGTGGAAGTCCCCTGTGTCATTACAAAGCTATAAACGCACTTCAACAATGATTATATGCCAGCACTGTCATTTTTCCTCATGCCCATTAAAGGACAAATTTCTACTCAGACTGCAAGATGACTGTAATGTTTTAGGCCAGCAAGGATTAGTAAAAACAGTACACAAATGCTACAATACTGCAGGCAACTGAATTTGAGGAGAGAAAGAGGCAGGTAAGGATTTTAAGTGACAGGGAACTGATTACTTTAATGTTCATAATAATACGACCTGCCAACAGAATAAAGAATAGAGTCATCAGTTTACTACCAGTGGTGACATCTCTTGTTGTCATTCAGCAAACTAATTGCCTCTTTTGTCAGGTATGAATTTCTTTAACAGAGACGTTAAAGACAATGGGGCCTGGCCAAGAAGATACTCTGATTCGTAAAGGCTTCTGTTTATTAAAGTTTCTTTTCAAGTTTGTTTATCATTTATGCTGATGTCTGAGCAGCTATTGGGTACTTGCTTTTCAGAGCACAGCGTAGAAATAAGACAGAAAGCATTATGAAGCAATTTGCCAGCCTGTATATAATAACCTAAAGCATGTATCTATTTCTTCTTTAGAGAACAGGAAGCATTTAATCATTTCTGAAAGACCTACTTATCAAACTGAATTACTTGAAGCATCTCCCTATAAATCACAATGAAAAAGTGTTTTATGTTTCCAGAATTGAAGCTGCTATTCCAATGAGTGGAAATGTTAGCAAATATACAGGTCCCATTATGCAGAATTTTGCAAACTCCCCTAGCTTTGCAATGCCTCCTTTGTGAATGAACTCTTTGCTGAGTAATATTACTCAGTACAAAAAGGTGATATGCACATAATTCTTCTTAACTCTAACAGCCCGTGTTCAGAAGATGTGCACAGTTCTGCAAAGAGTGTCTCTATCTTCCTGAGTTTTTGTAGGTATTCAAGAAAGCACTTTGTGGGATCAATCCTGAATGATCAGGCTGAATATAATTATACATATTCATCCAGATTTACTTATTTGCACTATCAGACTATGCATCACAATATCTGCCAGTAAATAGGAATTGTATCAGACAAAAAAGGCTTTACTTAAAACAGCTGATGTACTCATGAAAAACAGACTTAATTTGAGACTTGCATTTGCTGAAAAAATATTTCTCAAGAATTCAACACTTACCTCAGCATAGCACTGGAGCTTACCTCAGTATAGCACAACAGCTCTGCATTGCTATCAAATACACTAATATTTGGCTTTTCTCACACAAAAACCAATATGTCATCATTACAAAGCACTGTCAGAGATACAGGGCAGTACAGAGGTACAGCATATGCAATTGTTTTTTTAAAAAAAAAAAAAAAAAGAATCATGCACAAAACTTCTATTAGACTGAATATCTGTAACTTTGCATATATAATACTTCCAGACCCAAGAAAAAGTGCCTTTTCAGAAGATAAGAGGTCAGAAGGCAAAGTGGCTGAGCACATTAGTGGTTATCCCTTCTATTCACAATGCTTATGTGCAGTTACCAGTAATGACAGTTAACTGGAAGATCAGAACTACGATGTGAGCCACTACTCAGTCACTTAAAAGCAGTAAGCATATCTGTAGCAATACGTCATATCTATCAAATAATACTGTGATGTTGTAACACTGCAGCAGCACATATGAACACACGGTAGAACAGATTACACATTGCCAGTCAGTGTGTCACAAAAGCACAAATGTCTAACTCATTGCAGTTATGTTTATCTTCTCATCTTCTGTTACAATTCATAAGCTAATAACGTATTCTGCATTTTTAAAGTCATGGAAATCTACCAGAGGAAACTAAATGGTGATTCTCGTGCTTTTGTTTCCCTGTGAAGAAGGATTTATTTTAACTTTTAGTGTCTGTTTTATGTTAGCATCTATCTACTGGTATTTTGGGGAGTTAAATTTTGGTCGAATTATTTGAGAAATATATGTTTTATCACAAAAATGTCATCCATTTGCCACTTGTGTATATGTTCAAAATAAACTTGTTATGACTTGACGCTAATGAGGTATATCCCAAACAAGGGCTAACACTGCAGCTCTTATAGGCTCCCTTAGAAATATTATTGCCTTAGTACTAAAAAAAGCCCTCAGTTATTAATAAACTGCCCATGAAATACATCAAATTATGACACAGGTTTCCAGGAACTTACTTAAATCGCCAGTGATTTACCACTTGTTATGAGTTACTAGCACAACACAGTTTAGTCTAGTTGTGTTTACACAGCATTTACCAAAACACGGTACAAAAATAGTTAACAACTTTTGTTTTCACTGTTTCCAAACACACATGCAAGGTATTTTATTCTTTCTGCTGTTACTTTACACTTCACTGCATTTTTTTACTGAACTCCCTTCACAGCTTAAGCCATTTCCAAGCACTACTTGATCAGAAGGCTTCAAATGTAGAAAAAAAAAAAACAGAATTTGTCAGTGTACACAATGTGCCCTAATTTAGACACAGTTAATGTGAGAGGGAATGGTTGTTTTGCTTCCTTTCTTATCTCAAAGTATAGACAACATAATAGCTGTGATAAATCTATGAGATGCTTTCAATAGAAGTATTTAGGAATCATTTTCCTTGGACAGGGATGTTTTCGATGCAATTAGAAGAGACAATTCCTCTCCATTTTCACACACTCATATTATGACTACAATGAGCATGATGATACTGATATTATGAAAACAAGTAAATATTTTTCTGGTTTCAACATTGTTGATCAAGCTCCTCTCCAGTGCCCACAGCAGTACCCAGCCCTGGTTGGAGTATCCACTTGCATGTTGTGCTACTCACGCTGTGCTATGAGATGTGCAGTGCCAAACAAAGCCTGCATCTGGTCACTGGTTCACCAAGAATATGTAAAGACTCCAATTTAAAAATATCAAGATGGTAGTTTTGACTACATCAGATCCTACTGAGGCACAACGAGTTCCAATACTGGAACAGATTTTGTCTTTCCTGCTCATGTGCCTTATAGTACCAAACAATCATCCTCGTGATTCCAAACAGATTACTTGTTTACATGAAGTTAGAAACATAACTTCACTAGACACCTTTGTAAAGATTCTGAGCACAGTATGAGTTATTTTTAGTGAGGCCCAGCTAAGCTATGTGTGCATAAAGCTTCGCATATGACGTTTTGCAGCCTTAGAAACTGAAGCCTCTCTATATTCTTCTCTGTACATTTTATTACATTTCAACACAGAAATACTTTAAAATTCTGATAATATGTATAAAATATGTATAAGTGTCCTTATGACATTCCAGTCACCACTGCACGAGTTTCCTCCCTTAACTATAATTAATCATCATTATCAGTATCCCCCCAGGACACAGACACATTTTTATCATTAAAAATTTGGTATTTTAAGACATTAAAAAAAAAAAAAGACAAATTGGTTGATGAAAATACAGGAACTGGTGTGAATGAAGCAGGTTTATAACAGGAACACTGATTAAGTTCTTGAATAGGTAGTAATTATGATCAAACAAAATGCTAAAAGCAGTTTCTCCTTAGCAGATATGCTAGATGTTTAAAAAAAAAAAAAAAAATTAAATAAATCCTACTTAACTAATGAGGTTTGAAATGTTCTAAATTATTTATAGAAGTCAAACACTTACTGCTTCTCATAGGGTATTCGTTACTGATACTAAAGTCCCCAGAAATAATAGTTGTGAGGACACTCAAATAGAAGCCAGAAAGTATTTTGAAAGTCCAACCAGAAAGTGCTGCATTTAGTATAAGAAAGAATACCGGTATAAGAGACTTGTCACATATGCAAGTGCACAACTAATATAAGTACATAAATGAATGCACTAGCAAAATAATAAAAGCAATTTGCCCTGTATTACATTTACATGCAACTACATAAAGAGAATAACATATTCTGTCTGTATATGCATGAACATTTTAGCCTTTAGCCTATGTTTTTTTTCAAGACAAAATTAATGCAGCAATATTCTGACATAGGCGATACTGTAATACAAGGGTGAATTGTGGTGTAGAATGAATATTAAAAACATTGTGAAATGCCTTGGAAATCACTGAGTTTACATTATAGCTGTGAACTCTATAGCTTATAAGGCAACTGAACAAGGCATCTGACAATTGTTTTGCTCACACACTCAACAGTATGTTGCTGTACTGAATGATGCAAGTACAGCAACATTCTCAAGGGTTAAAACTGTTAAACAACTTACTGGACTTATTAACATCAAGGAATATTAAATACAAAGTAATATTTCTATAGTGCGAGAGTACAATACTTAGTACAATAATTTATATGAGTTTTGCATGACTCTAAAGGGAAGACCTAATTAAACAGCATGCATTTAATAGACCCATTTTTATCTGCCTCTATATCAACATTTAATTAATAACATTCTTCAGCCAGCACTTAAATTTTGTTACTGTTCTTCAAGGTGTAAGGAACTCCACAGTTCAACAAATTCCATATTCTGCCCCTCCTCAAAGATAATTACATTTATATTGTACAGGCGTAACAAGAAAAAATCTGTACTAATTTACATAATATGGATACTGCAATAAGTGTCACATTGATCAAAGTCTTCAAAGTAATAGATAATATCTGACTCAAAAAAACAAAAACAAAAAAAAAAAAAAAACCCACAACAACACTAAAGGCATACTTCATCAGCTCCAAAAACTTCTAATTTCTACTTGGGAAGTCTTTAGCTCTTATAGCAAGAACTGTGAAATTTAAGGAATAAGGATATCAGTATCAAAATCAAGGTTGCCTCTGAGTTACAAATGTAGTGCTGCTCGGTATAAGCACTCTGAGCACACCCAGAACACCTGCCCATGAATTCCCTGGGTGGCTGAAGAACTCCCAGGCCATTTATACAAAATGATGATTCCCAGTATCAACCCAGAACTTCACAGTGCAACACACCTTTCCCTTGTACCAAAGAAAACGCTGCTGAATAAAACAGCAAAGATAACTGCTACTGAAAAGAAAGCCAAGACTTAGAAATCTATTTTGTAGTCTGAAATTAGAATTAGAATAAATTTTAACCAAAATAAATTTAATCAAAACTTGTCTAAAGCACTTTAATTCTCTATTTCAGTAGTTTACACTTTGATTGATAAAAAGCAAATGTAATATTGGGAAGAACTGTGACAATTTTATTTTAGGTAAGTAAACAATCCAAATGCCTCAAGATCCAAAGCAAAACACTACAGGGGGGAAAAAGAATCCAAAACTCTAATGATGGTTTTTAGCTTTCCCTAAATTGTCTGAGACATTTTCAGCATTCAAAGCGTTCATGAACTGTTCATGAAGCGTAACAGAAGCTACATAAGCAAACATAAATCTGCTATATTGTTTAACAACCTTGGGGAAAAATCACTTTTCTGCTTGAGATTCTTAAGGTACAATGATTTAAAGAGCCAACGAGCAGATCATACTAAGATAAATAGCACTAGTTGCTACTATTGTACTACCAAAGTATTAAAGAAATAAAAAATGATTGATCATTCAATTTGTTAACGCACGCTTTTGGAGAACATTCCCTAGCTGTGGCTGCTTGTTTCTCATTCTTCCCTCACTACAGTCAATTAGCCCTCCACAAGACCCTGCACAGCTAACTCAGTCGTGAAGTCCCAACACTGGAGATTCCTGACTTTTCCTGGTTGGAAACATTCTGCAGTTACAATCACAGAACTATTTTCTCTTTAAAAGCAACAGGTACTGAGCATGCTAGAGTTTTCAGAAATCAACCTTGCCAACAGACAGGGTTGTAGGGGAAAAAGAAAAATCACCTTTCATATTTGAGTTTACTCAACAAGTATATTAGTGATTTTAATATTACGAAACCTAGAAACAAATAAGAAAAGAAGTTAAATACAACATGTTGAGTGAAAGAAAACATTTAACAATTAGATTCTGTATTGATCTTAGATGTTATATTATTTAAAAATAAAAACACCAGCCTCCCCATCTTCTGCAGCGCTTCTTGCCCTGGACAAATGTTTGTGATTCTGCATCTTTCTTTTTTAGGTTTTTAAACTTGTTGCACTCTTATTAGCTTAAAACAGTGTTTCTCCCGTTCACAAAACCATAACACCTGCACAGATATGTAACGTAATACCACTTTGTTATGGATTTACCTGGCAACTGGGGAAGGACAATATCCCATGGGAGGTATCCTACGCTGGAGCAGGGACAGAGAGAGACCATGAAGTAGAGGCAGAGATGAAGCATCGTGGACTGACTGCAGCCTCCATTCCTTTGTGCTGCTTCTGGGGGAGAGGGTAGAAGAGGGAGGATGGGGGCGAAGGTGATCTTAGTTGGCTTTTACTACTCTAACCTTTTACTAATAGGCAACAAATTGTATATAAAATATATTGTCTCCCTATATTGAATATATTTTGCTCATGACTGTAACTGGAATCTCCCTTTCCTTATTTAAGTCCTTGAGTCCTTTTTCATCATATTTTCTTCCCTGTTCCTTTGAGGAGGGGGAATGAGAGAGCGGTGTGGAGGAGTTCAGATGTGCATCAGTGTGAGACTGCCACACATCTCTTTACCACTATTCATTCTTAGCTGAGAGCACTCCCTTCACCTTAATAGTCCAGGTAACTTATGACACTCACCTTTCCTTTCTCTTTCCAGACTCGTTCCCTCAACTGCCAACCTTCCGTCACTCTGTCAGTCTGGGTAACGCAGTGTATCCTGTCTTGTGACTGATCATTGAAGCACTAGAAGCCCTGTCTTCTGAGATGATTAAGTTGGCAATTTAGCAGATGCCTTTAGCAATCAAGTCTCAAGAGCTCTGCAGATGAGATGAAGAACAAGAAGACACTGGCTCCTGAAAAGGGGGAATTAAGAAAGCGTTTCCAGCTTCCTTTGGAGCATTTGTATTTTTGACACTGAAACTTGTCACAGAAATTTTTTCATAGAAACATATATGATGACTGAGAAGTATTTGGTATTCAGAGCATGAAGTAAGATAAGCACTTATGTTTGCCATGCAGCATGGGAAAGACTAACAGCTACAAAGAAACTGAGGATTTGTTTATTCGTGCTGGGTACGAAAGCACAGAAATCACAGCAAAAGCCTAGAAGTAATGCTCTGACATCCTCTTGCAAAAGATGTTTTGTGAAACAACTCAGGACACCCAGGCCCAACAAAATATTCAACATGCTACCTAACATAGACAGCGCTCTTTACACCTACCAAGGCATCCTGTCAGATGCAGGCTACACAATAGCCTACAACTTCTTTCCAAGTTCTATTTCCAAGTCTGGATGTGAAGGCCTGAGTGACAGTATCAACACAGTAAATCAGCTGCAATATTCATATGTAGACAGCTTTTATCTGATCTAATGTCATACTTATACTGGTGTCCTTACGATGGTCTGAGTATGGACACCATGCCTAGGAACCAAGAACAGTACAGAAGGATGTGATGCCCAACTATATGGCAGCATTATGTTTGCTGAAGTAGTACATGACATTTTATATCCAACATGAATGACTGTAGCCATGGCAAAATGAAAAGTAAGAAGTAAGATTTATCATAACAAAAAGATTTTCAACTCATTAAAACCAGAAACCCTCTGACCTTCCAGTCAGCTACAGACTAGGGACATTCTGTTTCTGAACTATGCAAATAGCAATACAAAAATCAGGAATTTTTATTATCCTTTTCCATATGCATAAGCCCCACATTCCCATTTTAAAATTACATTGTATGTGGCCTTCTCATTTTGAGTGACTGTTGCTAGCTGAGTTTTATTATTTAATATGTAGCACCTGCATTTGTCATAATGAAATTAAGCATTCCCTTGGAAATCAGATAGGTAGAATGTTTCTGTTTCTCTTTTAGACAAGGAGAAGACCTGCCTCCAAATTAGAATCTTTGATGTTGACTTTTCATCAGTAATAGAGAACTTGGTTTAAAAATTAAAAACCCAAACATCAAAATGCATGAAAAAGCTGTTAGATGTATGTATCAAGGTATAACAGTACAAACTAACTGGATTCTAGGACTGCATCTGCTCTTTAGGACCTGATGTAAAAAACCACAAACTTATTTGAGAACGATAGCATAATAATCTTTGGGAACTTTTAGCCGTTATGGCTAAGACTGGCTACTATCAAAGAAAACAAATGTATGGGTTCAGATGTAGGCTTAGCTCTTCCAGCTCTAATTAAATCTTCATTCAGAAAGCTAACCTAGTCTAGATGGGAATTACATGGAAAAAATCCCTGGTTTTCAGAGACTAGCAGTTTTAAAGTGACTGGTATCGGACTGGGCTGCAAGATACTGCTCTGCTGTACAACGAAAGGAGATTTCTGTGGCACGTCTGGTGAAATAGCAAGCACATCGCTTCCTTACACCATAATAAACATAGCTGCACTGAGCCTGGCCTGAAATGAAATATTACAGAAACTAATATGAAATTTGTGTGCCTATTCCAGAAAAGAATTTACATTAAGGAGGCAGGATTCGGCTCACATTTTCAACTCCACTTAGGCCTCAAGGTAACACCTCTTTTCAACTGTTCTGAATGCTGTTAAGTATAGCATAAATGTATAAATGTATAAATGTATGAGAAGCTTTTTTTTTCTTTTTCCCTGGATGAAATATATGAATGCAAGCTGTAATCACAACATGACTGGTATATTTGAAACAACTATGCTCTCAAGAGAGACACGGAATCCATGTGGAAGAAAAAGGAACGAGTAACAGGGACAAGAGATATTAGAACCAGGTTTAGCCTGGCTTAGCACCAAAGTAAGACTTCAGGCAAAGCCATAAATTGGCTGCTGCATTAAAACCATTGTTTTAATACAAGCTTGATTTCTACTGCATATTGCCAGTAACCACTGAAAGAAAGAAAGAAAAATAAATAAATAAGAAAGTAAAACCCACAATAAAGTAGACACACATCTAGCAGGGAAAATGCAGAGTGACACATGAGATTGGCTGGATGCACAGGAAATGCTCAGAAAGAATGGGGGCAAAAATAACAAAAAACAACAGAGGCTTCTCTAGCTCTGTGAGCATATCTAAAGTGCTTGTAGAGTGCCCTGTTTAAGGTACTAAGAGCATTTAAAGTGGTAACTCTAAGCTCTGCATAGTGAAGAAATGAATGAGAACAAAGAGAAAGCAACTACAGTTGGACAAAGCAACTGAGAGTGACACAATGCATTATATCTGTCCTGCAAGACACCAGCAGAACCTTCAGAGTTTTAAGATACCACAAATCTACACTCAGCATAATTTAAAAAAACGAACCACAGATAACCACTAGCTCTGCAGAACATTATTAGCTCATTATTAGCCTCCTTACATATCTTCTGAAATCTGCAAATGATATTCTGCAGTTACCAGGGAAGCTCCTTTCACACGGTGGGTGTGAGCAGAGGCCAGGAGGGATGGCAACAGGAAGACTCTATTAGATGAATCCCCTGCTCTGCTCAGCGCAGCTCCCTCCCTCTCCCATGAGCACCCACCTTCTCAACTACCTGTGCTGGTACACAGTGCTTCTGGATTGATTTTCACCATCTGCAATGACCTCTTTTACATTTATGAATCACTTCATGCATTTCTAGGGTGAAACACAAACTATTTAACATTGCAAAGCAAGCTACATAACTGTTCACAAAATAAAATCAAGGAGGTCATATCCAATTAATAGTATGTGGGGGATCTACTGTAAGTAGAAGGTACTGTAATTATCTTGTTTCAGTGTGAAATGCACCCAGTAATGAGAACAGTGTAGGCAAAGCGTCTAGCTTTTACTTTTAGGGACACACAGTTGAATCCAGAAACACTTCAGATGAAACTACACATATAGGCAGAAATTTATGTCAATGTACGTACACATTTATACAATGAAACACTAAGATGTCCATTTTTGTAAACCAGAAAATTCAGTGTAAGCGCAGATCCTTAGGAAGTTAATGCCTTAGGTGTATGTGTAGGGAACTTTTCCAAGTTTTGTAAATTATGAAGCTGTTGTAAAATGCTGAACTAAGACACAATGCACATCTATCAACAAAAACCTTGAATATAAATTATTATTAAAGTTGGCTTCAAGACATTGAAAAAGAGTGCATGTTGTTATATAGGTAGAAACTCAACATTAAGTTTTACTCTGGTTTTTGTTATTCTGTAGTATGGAATGGTAATGCACTCATGTTTTCTTACATTTCTTTGACAAATATGTATGTATTTTAGTAAAGTTTAGAGGGAAAAAGGCTTTTATAAAATAGCTGATTATCTCCACAAAAGTAGTGGGATGTTTAACAACACCTAAGCTTTCCAACCTCAGTAAGTGGATGTTTAGTATTGGCCCTGTTTTCTTCTTGCACACTTTGTTTGACATGGGAGAATTGGCAGGACTTCTGCTAGAAGTCCTGAGAACAATGCAGCTCTTGCAGTCCCAGGCCTGCTCTCTGCTGCTGTCTGACTTACGGCTCCTTGCTCAAACAACATGGAAACTTGGATAAATGTAATAAGATATAAAACTCCCACACAACAATAAAATAAATACAGTTCTAGATCGAACAGGCTCAGCAGCATTTGTTAAGTGATTCTAGAAGCTTAGTATCAGCACACAAAAATCTCCCCTAACTTTAAACACATTTTTTCATAAGGAAAGGGATAAATCCTTCCTTAAGTGAAGTTGTGTGCTCCTTTACTCACCATTTACCTGAAATATCAGAACTTGCTCCTATTAAACTATGGCATAATCTGATTGATGTTTAGCTTCTGTTTGATTTGAGTGTGATTTATGTACATGTCAACTTCTCCAATATGAATGACATAGGCAAAGACAAATCTAGGAGGAATTGAAGAATTTATTCAAATGCTCAAATCACATTCACTTGCAAAGTCAGAAGGGTTGGGGGGAAGTAAACAGAACAACTATTGTTTATAAAACCTGAAAGGATAAAGTTAAAAAAAAAAAATTAAAAAAAAATACAGTATTTAATTCAAACATTAGAATTTTCCACATTGCAATACTTAAGCAGAGCAGAGAAATAAACTCAAAATCCTGCTGACAACTGGACACAGAATGCGTGTAAATTGTTCTAGAACATTTGACTGTATATTTTGAAGTTATAGCCCCCAAACAATTATACATGCAGACAATTTAATTAGTTCAGAGTAAAGAATTGTCTTTGAATATGGCTGACAGATTCATTTTTTGTCTATTAACACACCATCCCTTCAGCTCAAATGACGTCTTGATATTATCTTACCTTATAAAAATAATGAAGAAAAGCTTAAGGAAGAAAAACTAAAGTACCTTGTCTAAGTTTGACAACCCAGTGCTCTGTTAAGCCACAGCTTGACAGAAGAAAAATGCATCCTCCGGTTTGTAAGAGCTATGATGTTCATTGTTACTGCATTTAAATGCAATACATTGAATTTTAAAAAACGTTTTGCAAACATTTTTGCTGCATTTTGTTGCAGGCAGGGAAAATGTGCTAAAACTCCCAGTTTCCAAAGAACTGCGTGACCAGACACGCAAGCAAGTACCACCAAATGTTTTATCAGTCGATAAGGACTGACAGTGATTTCAACCTGCCGTGTTGTTTCATGCTTGGATAACCACCCATTTGGCCTTGAGCCAGCGCCCCAATTCAGTAAACCATTCCATTCAAATTAATAGCAGTGCTTCGTCTATTTGAATTTAATGGTGGCTTTTAATTTCATGCAGGATTTTTGCTTATTAGGGATAAAACTTACCCTAGCTTAAAGTATTCATCGACAAAGCGGAACAGTGACAGGGCACATCACAGCAACAGGCATTTTTATGTCAGCTAATTCCAGAGATACAGTAATAAGATCATCAATGTAAAATAAAATGCAGATGTAAAAATGAACAAACACAAGTATATCTTGACAACATATAAGTTAATGAAGATAAAGTAACCGCTAAAGTCAACCACAGTATTTTGATAACTGATTTTCCAGTAAATTCACAGATAGACCATAAAGTAAATATAAATTAAAGTATGGGATACAATGACATATCAAAATGCTCTTAAGTTTGCTTCCCATTTAAGTCCTGGAATCACACAAGGTAGCTTTCCCTGCACTAAGAGAACAAAAAGAACCCTCTCTTGGTTCAGACTGGCCAACCCATGTTATTTACTGCAAAAACAAAGAGAAATAATTCTCCACAGCTATTGTGCTCTAGTAAATTTCTTGAATAATTAAGAGAATTTTCTAGTAAAATAAACTTATTTATGTATTTATTACTTGTGCTGATTTCTTAAATATATATCCTCAGATTACTTTATTGATGATGTACAGTTGTATGCCACTCCAGAAAGTAATCTGGAAAATATGAGTGGCAATCTCAAACTTTCTCAGTTCATGCTGGTGACCTGTCAGAATAATAAGGATGAACGAGGAGCTGTTTATCACAAGAAATCTCATATTTTCATCCCCGAGGAGAAGCTCTGAAGAGAAGTGGATAACCTTTGCATTTTAAAATTCTATACTTGATGAGTAGAAAAAGAGAAAAGAACTGACAGCAAAGGCAAATCGAGGCCTGTAGACTACAAAGAACAAGAACAGCTTTAGAAGTGCTCTGGGATTGAAGCTGGGAGCTTGGGTCATTTTAAAATATGAGGACAGATATTGGTGACACATTTCATTTATTTAGCTTTTGAGATGAATACTCATGTGACATATTTATTTGATAGTCTTCCTCAGGATTTGAATCAAATTGTTCTTTTCCATACGATGAAAGGACTGAATTTTATCACTGTCCCAGTGTTTTTACAGTGCTTCTAGTGAGTCTAATCATTGGAATTTTGTGTTTTTTAAGTCAGTTAAAAGTTTTTAAGCTAAGTCTGCATGCAGACACTTAACACATACAATACAAGCAGTGTATCATATAGCACAATGGACTATACAAAAGCACTATAAAATCTGAAAGCGAATCTGACTTAATTCCTGATAGTCTACTTGGCAAAACAATGCACAAGGTTAAAGAAAAGAAAGGAGATTTATGTTTCTAATGTGATTATATCAAACATTAAAAAAGAAAAGATATTGTGCTGAAGCTAATTCGGAGAAAAGGAAATTATTCTAAAAACTTCATATCAACAGAAAAAATATGATATATTTATTTAAATTAATTTAAATGTTCATGAGCAGATGAAAGCAACTAATTAAAAATATGTTGTTTGATGAGGTTACTTATTTGAGAAGCAGGTACTTAGCATTCATTAAAAACAAACAGGAAAAAAAAAAGGAAAAAAGAAAAGTTGGGCCATCCACTAGCATGGAGTCACAGTGACAGTTCTAACCTGCTTTGATTGAAATCTTTCCTTTGCATCTCCCCCTGTGACAAGTGAAACAACCTTCTAACAAACTCTCTTAAACCTTCTAACAAACTGAACCTTTGACAACTTCTCTGCTGGACCCTGACCTGATGCAGGTCAAGAAAATTACAGTAATTCTTCTCTCTAGATGATTTTCTGTTCTCTAGATGATAGCTGTTCAGAATGAATGGAATGAACAGCTATCTTTTCAAAGTCCATCATCTGCCAAGAATTACCATGCCCTGGATTCTGAAATGCCCCAGCAAAATCTTAAAATCTTTTTTATTTAAATCAGCTACTACTAATATTTCTATGTCCTTTAATACAGGCCAGCAATACAGGCATGCTATGTGCATTAAACCTGTTACTGCAGCTTTGGCCCATTTCTTACCAATTAACCTTTAATTGGCTGGAGACTTGAGCACAAGTAACTTTGTACACCATATTAAGTCCTCAGACAAACCTTGCCAAAGTTCACTTTGCCCATGAGAAATGTAAGGGAAGACCTAGGAACAGGACTGGTCAGTAACAACCAGAGGAAAAAAAATAAGAGTGGGGTTTTTTTGTGTGTGTTTTCCTTGTTTGTTTGTTTAAAGAAAAGGAAACTGTTGAGGAAAAACTGAAACGCAGAACTCACCCTGTTAAATGCACTGTAAGCTCTCTCACCAGCTGGGTTTTACGGGAACAAGAAATAGCTTTAAAGCATAGGATCACAATGGAGCTAAGACCAATAGTAAGGTTTTTCCGTTAATTTAACTCAGTTACAAGCTAGCAAAGCATACAAAAGTTCTGACATTTTCTTCTTAACTCGTTCAGCTTCCAGTTTGTAGTCAGGCTCTATCAAGGATTGCAGTTTTCTTTGTGGGTAATATAAATCTCACCCTGTCACTCCAAAAAAAGAAAATGTGCATATACAAGACTTTGATTAAGAAATGGAAAAAACAAGCTGAAGAAACAGCTCAAGCCTCAGGTTTGCCAATATTCAATACTCATTTAACAAATAAGTTAACAATATGTACAAACCTAGCACCTACTTTCATAATTCAGTATTGAGAAACTTAATATGTAAGCAAAACTGATTAGGAAATAAATCTCCATCAAAATTAAATGTTGAGAAAAAGTCTGTGAAACCAAGAAATATTAATAAAATCACCTTCCCTAAGGCTAAAAGTTAAAACTCAGCAAATATCAGAAAAAAAAACAAAAAAAAACAAAAACATCTATTGTATTCATAAAGCACAAATTTATCTCTAACATAAAAGGAGGCAAGTCAATAGACTAAATAAAGCAAGCAAACAGAAAAACACACTTTACTGGGAATTCCTACAGGTACCCATTTGTCACCCAACCTTTGACTTTCTGCTTCAAAATGCCGATGTCTAATTTTAGCAGCGGTGCTTTGTCACACTGTAACTCAAACAGCTGAACACATCTAATGCATCCATAACAACAGCTGTAGAATCCACAAACAACACAAAACAAAATACTCTAAGCCTCAATCTTACAACAGCTCTTAAGCATCATCGTAGAGGCAGCAATTCTAAGAAACTAATGCAACATACAATACTTGCTTGTACATTAGGTTTATATAAGGAGCTCTTGAAAAATAGCTGTGCAGGTATTACATCACAGCAGTGCTTCTAAACTATCAGAAAACCTCTTCTGAAGTATCTCTCATGGCTTCACGGAAGTGGCTCACTACTGAATTTATATGGGCTCCCAAGACTGATTTTTAGAAAAGCAAACTAACAGCAAAAGCCTATAACCTAATATAATGAATGACTAAAATTTTTACTACAATCAAGCACAGCTGAACCAACCGGTAAGCTTCTGGGTCACGAATCATTTGACTTGCAGCAGTTCCTCCTAGAAGGATGTCTGAAGTCTCAAGGACTTCAGCCATGCTTGAGAAACTCACAGGAAGCAGTACAAAATGTTCATGTTATAGAGCAATACCATTTAAAAAACCTCTCACCAGAGTTGTAAGCTACAGGCAAGACCAGTAGCACTTAAAACCCAAGAAAGTTAATGCAAAACACTCAACAGAATATTTTTCGTTAGAGTTGTGCTATTCATGACATGAATCATTCAAAATTGCAGGGAAAATACGCCCAGCCTCCTTTCCCTACTCATATCACATAGCAGTAAAGTGTAACACAAACATGACCTTTGGTAAAAAGGAAATCATTGGTCAGATAGGAAAGATTCAGGATATACCTCTGGGAGCACGGTTCTAACTCCTGCAGAAGACTAGGCTTTGCTATTATAGCATGTATATCAAATTCTATCCATATATTAGAATAATTTCTTGTTTGTGTAGGAACATGCATACAGTTCTCATCTATTTTTTTTTAGATAGGGTTTATATCTTCTCTACTGGTATAAAAATCCATGAATATCATGTTATATACAAAGAGGATTTCCCACAGTATTTATTTGCAAATGTGCAAAAATCTGACCTGTCAGAAATAATTGACTGAAATTTACTGTGTACATCACAAACAGCCAGCAAGAATGGGCTTCCAAACTGTAGAACAACAGAGAAAAAGCTTTACAGACGATGCTTTCACACAGCAATCCATACCGTAAGTTCTTTGCTGCTGTGACACACAGTATGTTAATTTCTGGTGTCGTGCTTAAGAGAGTCCTCAGACGTTCCTTTCAAAAAGTCAAAGATTATTTTCATACACAATTTCAATTATTCAGTTTAAATTGAATAAATAGACAAGCAATCATGAAACCGCTTTAAATATTTAGGATTGCATTTTATGTGCATCTTTCTTTATTGTCTTCTCTTAAAGCAAGAACTATTTACTGAAACAGACTTCATTAACAAGAGTCTCCAACTGTGTCACATAAAGAAACTGCACAGAAACTGCTGCACTGTTTTAAGACGCCTGTCCAGTTCATTCATATCTGCAGCAGCACATTGCAGTCAGAGATTTAGGGATATTCACAGGCAGACCATGTGAATAACTCACAGGGAAGCACTACAATTTCCTCCATATGTACTGGAATCTAGCACATCATCTGATGTACTTCTGTGGTAGGATGGATTAACTATCCACCTCATCTGGATGGTGTCAAGCAGATGATAAAGTGAAACAGAAACCAACTTAACAAATAAAATAGGAACACTGCATGTGACCAGAAATGGTAATGACACTTTATCAGAGAAAGACAGATAATACATGGAATCAATCAGGGAAACAATCAGCAAATGCATTACACAAATACCACAGTTGCATAAAGGAAGGAAAACTCTTGCTTGCAGCTGCCAAACCCTACTTTTGTTCTCATGAAGCAAGTCCCAAAGACACATTTTCTTTGGCTTTACAGTTGTTTTATTGCTGTTTTTGTTTTTTAATCTTTGCAAAGCTCCATTATGCTTCCCCATTTTCTGTGTACTTGACATTCTTGCTAGAACGTCCCCAGATTCTTTGTTTGATGATGTCTGCTTTTGTCTGCAAGGAAAACTTGTTGATAGGTGCACTCAAATTATTATTTAATTAGAAATTACTACTTCTACATAAAATACATCTCAAGTTACAGATCAGTCTCTGAGAAACCACTTGTTTCCCTGTTCTTTCCTCTGAGACTTGCCTCACTGCTTTCCATTGATTTTGGATTTGGTTCTCCTATCTGGATATACCAGGAATGCCAAAGATCTGGGACAGCGGAAGGGTAGAAGAAGAATAGCTGTCTTTTATTAGATAATGATACTATCTCCTAGAAAAAATTGAAGTGTGTCTTCAGTCACAACTAAATTAATATCAATACATACCGCAGCATAAAAATGTTGACAAAGTTTAGGCTTTTAAATAGTATAGAAGCAATCAGATCTCATTAAGCAGATGTTCACACGATTCATGAAAATCAACCAAACTCTGACTCCAGCAAATGAACAGTTTGTGGGTGTACAAAATCCCAACGTGTGTTGGGGGAAACAATATGGCAAAGTTCCTTTAAACATATTAGATGTAAACACATAATGATTTCTGAAACTATCACTGGAAAATAGAATTGTTTTATTATAAGTTATCTCACAAGCACATGCGTTGGCTGCTAGAGCTAATGATATTGTGCTAGGCAGGCAGCAGAGCTATTCAAGCCCCTGAATCTGATCTTTGAGAAAAAACAAATATCTTTCAGTAGGAGTAACAAGGTGTTTCAAGCAGATTATTCTCACATACACACAAAAACACACACTGTCTTACTTTTTTTTCCTTCTTTTTTTCTGTTTTTCAAATTAGTTGCCACATTTAACAAACATAGACCGAAACAAGATGACACCATTTCCCTGTTACGAACAACCCAGCATAGATTGATCACCAATCTTGCAAGCATGAGAACTTCTCTTGTCTATTTCTTCCAGCAGCTCACAGGAAGGTCCAACAGTATGGAATGCTTCTACTGGAACCTCCACATTTGCAATTTTGCATGGACAAATTAAAGTGACATTTAGGTAGACATATAAAGATCAGCTCACACAAGCATTCTTAGCTATAGCATACCCTGGTCTATTGCAATTACAGTAAAAATAAATAACAAGATTCCTTTTGTGATATCAACTGTCTAGATGGGTAATGTTTTCCACATAAGCTGGTTACTCGAAACCTTTATTCAACAGCACTATTCACTTGGTTCATTCTTCATCAGTAAAGGTTCAGTTTCATAAGACTCATTTTAATTGGCTGGAATAAGAGAATTAAAGCAATGTATAGTCACTTTGAAAACAGGACAAAGTCTTTGCAGATTATTTGTTACTCTTTTGTGGGTAAACCTATAGGAAGAGATGGAACAGCTCTTTCTAAAAGTGTAATCTCACTGACTCTATTGGTACAGCTGACAGTTCAGTACATAACTGTAGGAAATAATTACCACACATCCAACAGACTCCCATGACCTTTAATGCTTTAACACTGTAGCTGTCAGTTCAATAGAGTTTAGCTACCTAAAAGAGTTAATTAACATTCCAATAAAGTATACCCATCTTCATGCATCCCAGCTGTACCATACAGGTGTTTGCATCTTGTAATAAATAAATGAAAGACAGTCACTAACTAGATGCTACCCAAAATGCCTTGAACGGTAGGTCTAGTCACTTCAGAGCATGCCTATGCATTCCAAGGTGTTGGCAACAATTTCCACATCCCAAATCTCCTTCCAGTCTGTTTGATCTTTTTGGAGCAACAGTCAATGTGCTGGGCTGACTATTGTTAGTCAATGCCAACTTTGATATGCTTCTACTATTTCACTTTTTCAGTTGATTTTCTGCAGCTGCCTGCTCAGAGAAGCTTAGTGGGGGCAGACAGGTCACAAGACAACAAGAAATTGCCACTTATTTTCATGAAAACTAGGTAAATTCACTGAAAGTTAGAGATTAATACAGGTGCCAAAATTTTAAATTGTAATTACATACAACAGAGAGGCTCATAAATACTATTTCTTTTTGGAAATATTATATGAGAAAGACAGAAAACTATTACTTCATTTGACTCCAGTGAGGCTTCAGGTAGAACAGCATTTGCTCATTGTACTTCGAAGCCAGAGGAAAAAAAAAAGTTAAGAATGCAGAGATCATTTACAGAAGGCTAAGACTGAGCATTAGATATGGTAGAATATTTGTCCTTAGGTAACAGTATTGTGTCAGGAGTGTTTAAGTTTTTCACCAAAGACTGATGACCTATTTGATCTTCTGCCTTTTATGACGAACTCTATCAATTCAACATTATCTACAATAGTCTTGACAGTACTGTTTATTCTTACTGAACTGCAGAAGATCCTGAAGGATCATTCCTATCAAGTTAAAGCACGCATTCAAAATTTGCATCAAGCACTGCAGAATAATACTTCATTTCTCTTTATGCAAAGCCCCATAATAATAAAGGCTTATAAAGATTAGTGAAGGTTTTTTTCATTGTTGAATTTTGGAAGTGATGTGGTATAAGCCACACGCTGAAATGAAAACAGGCATGCTTAATACTGAGAAAGAAATTTGTTGATTCCTTTTTAGGAAAGGTTTCTTGGCTTTGCAGAGCAAAGATAGCAACACTGCACAAAGTGTCTCTGTTGTGAAGCACAGGCCATGATGCTTGGCAGTTCTTTTCAGCTCCTTCAATGTGATCCTTTAGTCAGAAAGTAGCTTCTATAGGTGAGTAATTCCCTCCTTGCTGCATGGGAAGGTTAAACTGTAGCTTTAGGATTCCACAGTAGAGATTTTAAGCATTCACAAACTGAGTTATGTAGTCCTTAAGTTATTAATGGGATCTAGTCCTGCAAAACTGTTATATCCTCTCAAACATTCTTCATTTTAATAAATACATACACAAGGCAATTGAAGTATTGAATTATTTGTAATAGGAAGAATGTCTTGCTCTCCCACAGCCCCCCAAAAGAATAGTAATATATCTTGTGCCAACACAGGAGAGCCTTTAAACTACAGAAAAGATTAGCATCGCTCTCCTGAGATAGACGGCCTCATCACAACCAATTTGTCATAATGATAGTCTAATTAAATGCATTATTCTTCAGCAAAGAAGTGAACGCTTGACATGCTTGAGTTAGACATACAAGTCTTCCCCTCTTCTTCAATCTATACCTTTTCTTGTAATGGCAGGCCCTCAGGGAAGGCTGTGGGCCTTCATTTACAATGAAATCAGTGAATATAAGAGTAATTTTTTTAAACCATTTTCTGTAATGGTTGGATGAATAAACCCCATGTGTTCAACAGGGATCACGCTTCAGGGTAAACACTGAAGTTAGCTTTGACTGGTTCTTTTAATCAAAACAAATTCTGTTATTCTAAATCAAGCAAAATGAAAGAGCCAATGCCTCAAGGAAAATTTATAATAAAGCCACGAGATGTCAAGTTGACCTGAAAGGTAGAAGCAGTTATCCGGCTATTGTCTTCAGTAAACACAAGATGTAATGTACAGTTTTTCATCAAAGTCACAAAAAGGACAGTACTTATCCCTAGTAGCATTTGAATCACAAATCGGGCAGCAATTCCAATAATTTTTCACTATTTTGTAATAATCTACAGGAATACAGTTACAGGCTTGCAAAATTTTCATGGGTGCTCTGCAGACTGACAGAAAATCAAGATGCTGTTATAAAGAAAATGTGCAGGCTTATGTACTAAGTCTTCTTGTGATAAAATCTGGACAACATTGTCTTTTCCAGCATTTCACTGCTTGAAACACAGAGTAGGGCAGAAGGAACCTTTAAACACTTCACACTTTACATTGGGTTAGTTAACATTCTTTTTTTTTTTCGCCCTTAGGTTAGCCGTACTACATGGGATTTTTGGTACTACTGAAAATTCCCTTCTATTTCCAACCACAGTGAAGCATGAGACCTTGGACCCATTTTTTTTATTCTGGAATTAGCACTGAGAAAATTCTCAGGAAGAATTCATAAATCATCCCTACTTCTCAGAATGCTAATCTCACTAGAGCAATGAAACACTACTCCATCTGTTTTGTTTCACAAATTATTACTTTTTCTTGGACAAAATATCACACAGGTATGTTATTGTCACTACAGATACCAGTCACCATTTTTAGGTACTCAACATACAACATACTAAACAAGCCTTCTTGCTCAGTGTTTACAGCACTCAGAGTTGTGATATCTCACTGGTGATGGGTTGTGATTATACGCCTTGTTAAAATCACGAAGTAAGCACCGGGGACTAAGTCAATCTACATTCCTTGAGAGGGAAAACAGAAAAATGTTCTTTCTCCTATAAGTTACCACTGAGAATCCAAAATCCAAGAAATGATCGATTGACCTCCCAGAATTGGTCATTCATTTTTGAAGGCAGTCATTGCACTTTTGGCCTCACAAATCGCTGCTCATAAAATGAACACTTAACTATTAGAATAGGTAAAAGAAGCAGCCTGACTCACTTAATTGAACTTCTACTTACACCATCCAATTTTTTTTCTAACTCTCATTTGAACAATTTTGTTCATTTTTATGCAACAAAGGAATGCAATGCCATTATGCAACGTATCAGACTACTTAAAATCTTCTGCAAACTTTGAGAATAAAAACTGAAAAAGGTTAATGACAAATGTCTTGAGCTGGCATAAAAAGTATTTGAAGTATTCATCAGATGAGACTTTATCTCTCAGCATCAAACAGTAAATATCAGAATTCTGCGGGTTCAACTCCAGAACTCAGGACATCCCAGAGCATAATTCCTTATCCAGGCTTGGTAGAGCCTGAAGTTTCATTCAAAACTCGTCCCAGTCAAGCTACAATTTTTTAATTTTTTTTTTATTTATTGTATATTAAACATTAATAATGGAGCAATACTAAGTGTGGATGTGTATTAGTTTAGTAAAAAACAGAAAACAGTAAATAAACGTATTCTTAATAGGAGCTCATTCCTAGAAGGTGCTACATTGCTTTTTCCTCAAACTCAGAAGAAAATCAAACATGCAGTTAAATTGAAATCCCTGTTGCACAAATCACACACTTAACTGTAAGCACACACTTACATGCTTTATTGCACTGGGTCCAAACTACTCAGCATTTTGCTGGAGCAAGCCCTGTTGTCCTATTACTACAGAACAGCTGAAGACCTTCAACATTACAAGCTTAATCAATTTGAAGGAAGCTAAATAATGAGAGGGGGAAATTAAATAAAAAAATAAAAATAAAAAAGGAAAACCATTTTCAAATTGCTTTTAATCTGTATATACAGGCCTAAATCTGCTCAAGCTATATACTATATATTTTCTAACTCACAAAAAATCATGTTTTGGCCTCTGTGCTAAAATGAGAATCCCACCAGCCAACACATCTTTTCTTAACAGAATAGTCTGTAGTTAATGTCCAAGGCAGTGAGTTCTTCTTTAGCATACTATATTTGTACCATCTGCCTGCCAAGTCTCTGCACTATCAGCATTTAACTCATTATTTGTCAGTTCCAGGGAGAAATAAAGAGGCTTTCTTACCCGGTTTGAAACCAGTTCTCATTCTCAAGCAATTTTAAGACTCAGACTTTTCACTCCCCATGTGCATATGGCCTTTTAGTACAGATAAAACATCAAAAAAGGAACAGGCAACTCTGTGTCTCTTGTTAGCACATCTTCCCCGTATGTACCCGAAAAAGCACATCATAGATTCTGCAGATTAAGTCTTCACACAGAGGTATATGATTATTAAAAAAATAATTTGCGTTTAAACCAAATATACTGCAGCATTTATTAGAAGAGCAAAAAACTCAATAAACCTCATGTGTGAGAAGCTTAACCTACCTTACTGGCTAAAGCATTAATTCATCATGAATTCCTGGTTAAAACTCAGAGCTGGAATATATAATCACGACCAAATTAAAAGTGGGGGTGGGGGAACAGTAGGCATCTTCATAAACCAATCACCAGAATTTATAAAACATCTAAAATCTATCTGATGGGATTACACACTTTTCATTATATGACATTGTTCTCTGATTTATAAATGTAGGATTTTGAGTGGCTTTACAAGAAAAAAAATTGAAAAAGAAGTCAGACAGATGTTCACTCTGAGCTTCATTTTCAGCAAAAGCAGAAATCATGAGCATTTTTCTGTTACTTCATCAGTGAGATTTGCACATTTGTACAAACTAAGACGGAAGCAGTGAGCTATATGTGATAATCTGAAAGAGATGAGAGTCATAGCACTGTCTATAGGGAAGCCTAGTGAAAAGCAAACAAGAAACAGACAAACAAGAACTTTATATGAAGGAGGAAACATGAAAATTATGTAAGTTTTATAAATTTCAAGATGTCTGTCATTCATTAATTCTCTCTGCTTTCAAGTAATTACTCGACTTTATTGGAAAACTGGCTTAGATGAAAAAGTGAAATGCCACAATATTTTCCTATCCCTTAATTATGAATCTACAACGGTTAAACAAGGCACACAGATATTACATCTTACTTTGTGACGGATTTCAGAACTTCGAGAAACAGGGCCATTTCTTTAGGATTGCTTCAGATATCACACAAATTAAGGGACTTGTGTAGTAACTTCTTAGCAATTTGCAAGTCCATCATATACATGCAATCCGTGGACAAAGGAATGCCATACAGCAGAGCTTTGATACCCTGTGTAAATTGCCACATCTTCCCTGCCAGCAGTGGTGGAAGGACAGATTATGCAAAGTGAAACTCTGCAGATTAAAGCACAAGAAAATTTTAGCTTTGTAGAACGTAACTGAAAGTTGGGCTGAAGCACAACATTCTTGCAGATTTACCGTGAGTCTCCAAATACCCCAAAAACTGCAGGCCTTGAGCCCTGCAACTGTTGAAAACAATACTGGCTGTCCATGATGATTACAAGTCACTGGCTAATGGTGCTACCTGAACACACCCCATACCACATGGAGGGATGGACATATAGGCGTTTAGTTAAGGTCTATCCCACAACAAAAATTAGCACTCTTTAGCATGAACAGTGTTATTTCATCAGTTTAAAACATTCCTGTCTGCAACAGACATGCCACATTAAGAAAGGTTAAAGTGAAAGGGACCCCATTTTGCTAGGTTACAGCAGAATTAATTAATGTGTTTAATCACAGAGATGCTATTTGGCAATAGCATAGAGCTTCTCTTCTACAGGGATGGTATCAAACATACTGGCAGACTGGTAGCTCTTAAATAAATGCCAAATAATAGCACTAAGTGTATGCTTCTGTCAGAGCTCACAGTTTGTAAGACTTCTTTTGAGAGTCAAACTCTGTATAGTAACTCTTTTATTTTCTTACATGCACTATTAATAATCTCTTAGCATGAGAGAGAAAGCAGGAAGATCTGTATTGACAGCAACTGTAAAATCAAAAGTACACCAAAAACACAGGAATAAAAGAAAAAAACATGCACAATATTTATTTACTTAGTTATAATAAAATCAGTGCCTAAAATCTTGTACCCTGTCTTAAAGAAAAATATTACTTTCGTAAAAATGGACCTTACACTTTCTTTTCTCTCTTTAACTAAGAGTTTTAAAAGGGCTAAAGTATTTGGGGGATTAAGTATAAAACAGAATCTAAGAGTATTTTCAAAGAGAATGGTAGAATGTCTTTCCCATAGCACAAAGCATTTCAGTGCAAATGGACTATTTGCCAAATAAGCAGTCAAGTTCATTGAGCAACAATTCCCATAATTATCTTGCTAATTTCCCATGATGTTTACTGCAGTTACACTGAAAGTGCAGCTACTGATATTCTAATTAGACTGATTTTCAGAGGCCACAGTTTCTCTGATCTCTGTTTTTTCTTGAATTCACTGAAATTTTCATAGCACACACTTCTTAAAATCACAGTTTCAGAGCCATAAAGAACAGCTCACACGAATAAAACAGTTAATACTACATTGTAGATTAGCCTAAACCAGCAAGATTTATTTAGAATTACAATCCAGTATATCCAGCCATTTAACCCGGAACATCTTCTAAGTGTTTACAAACCCTTAATTGCCATTTTTGTTTGACAAGATGTCTACTCTTTTGGATTTATCCTAAACTGAAGGAAGCAAATATCCCTCTTGTCTTCCCAGCACTCTCACCAGTGTGTCTACTTGGAAATTCCACGTTCACTGATGCCAGGGCCCATATACAAAATACTCCCACAATTCTCCTTCTTCTTTTCCAGCATTATTTCTGTAAAGGCAGATGTAATAGCAGGTACCCTGTCTCTAAATGCTCTGTGCAGCAGGAGGAGAAATGAGGATTCTTTTCAGAAAAAAATCCACATGATCATTCTAGACACAACTCCAAAAATTGCCTTTAGATTGAAAATATGTATAAGTAAATTTAGAATCCTGTTTTCTCTGAAAACTTCTGTACGAAACAGCATAGATGCAGACAGTAATAACTAACACTTTCTAAATGCTTCTTCTGCTAGGCTACTTTCTGCAAAAGAGATGAATTGGAAATTAGGAAAAATTACATCTGCTCTTTTGTCCATTACAGCAATTAGGTAACATTATTTTTTAGAAAAGAGATATAATATTGTTTACAAGAAGGTAAAATACAAGCAGCAGAAACAAAAAGTAGCATACTTGATTGCCTGAGACAGCATATAACCCCTTTATCTGACATACATTGCAAAATTATGTTCCATTTAAGATGAGACAAATGCCTTCTGATTTCAGAAAATCTCATATTGTGAACATGTAACTTGAGAGTTCAGAGTGGCAATTTCGTGCCTTATCAACATGTAATTTTGATCTAAAATAATGTAAAAAAATCACTTTTCTCACTTTTCCTTTCCAGCACTCATAGCAGTTTAATAAGCTAGATGTTGTAGACCACTATCTTCCAATTTGGGGGGAATAAAATTTCTCCTGACACATATTACATAATTTACACAAGAATGGTAACAACTGCATATATGACTAACTACAGATACACTAGTAGGAAGAAAAAGATGCATTATTTTTAGGAGTCAGAAGGAATGCATGATTGCACTGTTCAAATCGTTACCCTGTTCTAGAACTTGCCAAGCCAAGAATGCAACTCCAGCCACTTCAAAAGCACTGATCTCCAAGGAACCTTTTCAGTGACTTGCTGAAGAGCTCCTAAGATGGAGTAACGCCTCAGGTAGTTTCTTTCTCCAAGCACAGTTATGCTTAATACCAAAATAAGCACACAGGTTCTGCTGGTGCCTGGCTTCTGCCAATACCATATGGATTGAGAACAACAGGGAGAGTGAGGTTGGGCTGTCACTGCTTCTGGTTTCACATGACCCAGCTGGACTAAGCTGGTTCTGATGTTGGCTGTTTTATGGAAATCACTTGCCAGAGTTTCCTTTTTCAGACACATAATTTGTATCAGAACTGGCATGCAGCAGCCAATGCTATTTCCAATCAAAACTCTACCAAATTCTTCATCTGCTAATGGGGGACATATTCTTTGTAGCTAATTATCTGCTGCTTTCCAGCCATGCTCCTCTCTGAAACTCATTACAAAATTTCCCTGGTTTGTAAGAACTAAAAAATTACTTCCAGAACTTCAGTGATTCATAATAGAGGTACAGTACTTAAAGGAGGATACAGAAAAATACCATGTAACCACAACACTCTCAAATACTGAAGAACTTCACGGTATATTGGAAGTCCAAGGGATTCAGCATAAATTCCTCCTAAATTGTTCAGATAAGTCTGATGCTAGCTTATCCTGTGCTACTGCATATTTAATTCTTCTCTATTTATTTCTTTTTTCTTTTCTTTTTTTTTTTTTTTTACCCTCTCAAGGTTTGCAAAAGTGCAGAGAAATCCATCTTTTTCTAATGCTGTTTATAAAAGTCACCAGTAACTAATAAGATGAACTTACAGTCAAGGTATTAGCCTTTTGAGTCATTTCAAGTTTGAATAAATTTAAGCTTCAAGAGGCATTACAACAAATCCCACCAAATATGAATGCTTAGGCCAACTAATTCTGTGTACTGTAAGACATTTTGAATAATTTGCCAACAGAAGTTATATAAGTTATTTAAACAATTTATATCTAACAGCCATGCAACAGACTAGAACCTTAAAACATGGAACAATAGCCTATCTTTAGTGTATCATCCCTCAGAAAAAAAGATCAGTTCTGAGTATTTTGAAATGCCTTCAGGAATACTAAAGGAAATATCATTGTTCTTTAGCCAACAATAATGGAGATAAATTTTGTTAAATTGTATGCTGCAAAAGCTGTCATAAGTATTATTTCAGAATCCTATTTTGATAAATCTAAATGAAAATACTTCAAAAATATAGCTGGCAAAATAAAATTTAAGATCATCAAAATTAGAGCGAAGAGTATCTTCATTCATTGCTGTGTGACAAACAAGCTATTACCCAAATGTAATTTATCTATATAAAAACAGGTGAACTTACTACTGGGAAAAAATAATTAAAGAAAAAAAGAAATAAAAAGGTGTGTTTCTCTACTATGTGTTAACTAAGTTATCTGCTGTGTCATAAAGTCATAATAGATTTAATATCTCTACTTCATAATGAGACAAATGAGGTAGGGTCAACCAAAGGTAAGAAAGAAGAGTCAGTGTAGCTTCCCGATACAACTTGGTCTTTGTTCCAGACAGAACATTAAGTGAGACAAAAATCATGGGTCAATTATCTCACTGTAAAAGTTCTAAGACTTTGGAGAGACATTCACACTGTAGGAGCGGAGGAGTAAAAATTTACCCATGAGATGAGATGGTTCAGTTTTTTCAACACTATGAAAATAAATCTTTTTTTCAAGTATTTCATTAAGCCTCTGACCTAATGAAGACAGAAATGTTACTACTTAAGAGTAGCAGATACTGATAGAGACTCTTTTCTCCATGCAGTATTTGTTAGTATGAGTTAATTTTCTTCATCTATTCTTTCTTTCTGTTACTAATTACGTCTTTCATAAGGAACCTTTCTGGTAGGACAAGTACTTCAAAAGCATCCTAATAGTTTGGTCTCCTTTTTGTTTTGAATTTCAGCACATCAAGATTACATTTTAGAGATGACTATTTGAAGTGGTGCCACCAAAGATGTACAATTCCTTAACTTATCTATACAACAAGTTTTGTCCTGTCAAACTACAGAATATTTTTTCAACACAATTCTATGCTGTATTTAATACCTTTAAAAGCAAATGCTGAAAATGCACAGAAATCACATTATTCTAAATAATTATTTTAAAGAATGCTGCAAGTCTTATGCCTAGCAATCAAATTCTATGCAGGAATAGAGTGGCTTAGACATATACTATAGGAAACAGGTATCAAGCATTCAACTACCCTTCTAATCATTTACTATAGGCTTCTCCATCTGAGATAAACAATAAGCCTCAAAAAAAAAAAAAAAAAAAAACCAACTTGTTTAAAGTGATGAAATTCTGTGTTTCATTTACTAAGTGCAGCACTAGCACTGATCAGTCACTCTGTGCAGTGATATACCTTCTCAGAATACAAGCTACCATGCTGACATTAACACTATAAGCTGATCAGATGAATTTTTAGGGAATAAACGAAGAGCAAATAGATCTCTTGCCTTCCTCGCTCCTCAGGAATCACAAGTGAGCACTGATTTAGGGACAGTCTTTTGAAGGTGTCACTTTTTTTATTGGAAGTCTGGGGACAATATCAATGCTCATTACAGAGTAAGAGTGCCAGATGTATACCTGGGTTGAACTCATAGAAAATAAAGGGGGTATATAAAGTAGGTAAGGAGAAATCTTGATAATGAAAATTATCAGACTCAGTGAGAGAAGTCTGAAGAACAAAATAGACTAAAACAAAGTGCAAAAAGAAAATTTATGCTCCCTTACTTATCAGAAATCAATGTTGTTTTTCAGTGATATACCTCCTATAGTTGAAATGCGAGCTGAAATAATCTTTATTAAGTTATGAGGAGTCATGCGAATCATAGTTAAACTTATTTATTAAGGAACACAAAACTAGCAGGAATTATTTCAGATGGTTACACTGGCCTGAATATACACATGATGTAGACTCATTTATACCCACACATTTGTACAGTACCATTTACATACACTAAAAAATTCAAAAATTCAAAAATTTATCAGTTTAATCTGTTTGTTGTTAAATTAATAAATCCATTCCATACTGAATGAATCCATCTCCAGGAAACATTACAGGATAATGTTACAAAATATATTCCTTGCAGGACAACTAGGTTTTTTTTAGGAAGTCTCTTTACAAACTCCATAATGACAAAATGGAAGGCAGAATTTTTGCCATTTTTTGGGCAAAGGTTTATTCTGCCAAAAGGTTCTGGTCATTACAATTAATATTTTTCTAGGCTTTGAATTCTTTATGTACACCACATTTATTTGCTATATCCTACTTTACCTCGTGTTTTGTATTTTTTTTTCTCCAGTGATGGCATCTGCTGCTAAAAAGAACATGACACATGTTGCATAGTGTTGCAACCAGTATTTCCCTAGTTACAGAACAGAAGAGGTCCATTAAAGCCTTCATGATTTCAATCTGATGAAAGTCTGAGCAGATAACACTTCAATAATAATTGAAACTATATGGTCTGTCACTATCAATAAATCAGCTAACACTCAATCTGTGCTGAAAGATCACTCAGATTAATATTTCTCTATAGTTGAACCTTCTGAAAGTATCTTGAATAAAAAAAACTCAGCAACTTTCAGCAATAATCAGAAGAAAATGTTAAAATTATACTTCTTGAGAGCAAGCAGTGAAAAACAGCTCTGTAAAATCAATTAAAAAATGCTTTCTCATTTACCATTCAGAAACAATGACTTATTCCCAAAAAGCATTGCCATGAGGGCATGAAATACACAGTTTTGAAAGGAATAATTATGAAATACTATACCAATTTAAGTATAATGACATAAAAAGAGATCAACAGACAAAACCTCATTGAAATTTAAAATGACACTAAAAAAACTCCAGGATATCTGACACAAGCCTTCCTGACAGTATGATCATCATCCATTGGGACACTTTTCCAACCCATTCTTAAGATAGAAAAGAGGCTGACAGTTCTCTCTTATGCTTTGCTCAGCCATTTTTTTCAATAAATGTCTTCATAAAACAAGTACAGCCAGGTCAAAATTAATAATGCCTTTTCTTCTAATATGAGTAAAACCAAAATTTTTTATTTCCTGTAAGAGGAGAATACTTCAACTTCTGAGAAATGTTTTACTCTAAATAACTGTATATGCACACCTCAGTGTGTTCAGTTTACTTATTAAAACTGTCTGAAGAAAACTTAAAGAATTAATAACCCTAATAATAAAAGAGATGATTTACTTATTCTTTCACTCCCAATAAAGAGGATTTGTAGCAGCACCTGCAGTTTAGGCCAGCTTTTTCAAATTCCAGTCAAGAACTAACTGTTCTTGTCAAAAGTGTAGGAAAATATGTATATGCTTTTTTTTTTTGCCAAGACAATTTCTCATTGTACTTATAATACGCAAAAATATGAGGAAGATTCTCTTTTTAAAAAGTTATAATTATGTGGGAGACATGTTCTGGCAAAAAAAAAAAAAAAGAAAGAACTAATCTCCTTTAAAAGGGCAGAAGGAAGCAAGGATAGCAGAAACTTTGATGAAAACTCATCCACTGAAAATGCAGTACTAATCAAGTCTAAAAATATAAAGTTACTAAAAATGTTCTGCATAAACTAGGTGAGAATTTCAAATAAATATGGTACAAGGAATGAAAGAGTAAGAACCCTAGAAGGGATGCCTGAATTTAATTTGTATGGCTTTGATGAGAAATTTATCAGCAGACCGGTAATAATTTATTCCACTCTAAGGATATTTGTTTGCAAATTGACAGAAAAAAAAAAAAGGAGATGAATATAGATTTGTCAGACTACTTTTTATTGATATTCCTCTCTGAAAAATACCCTTATCTGCTGAGCAAGGACGGCTGACTTAAGCATTTTGAGGAAAAAAATGATTAAAAGAAAATTAATCTATTAAGTGATTCAAAACCATCTCAGATTGTATGTTTGTACTCAGAATTCAAGTGGCACATCGTCCAAATCTGTGGAGACTCACCTCTAGTAAAATACTACAGATACAAATAACACAAAATGAAAGCACAAAAACATTTCTTCATCTTCTAGTTTAATATTTAGAAAACTGCACTCTTAAATGGTGGATAAAAATCTTCAGAAGCCAAGAGTTTCACTCCAACTTCACAAAACAGATCTAATGATCAGCTGTTTAAAATGACATTTTAGAATTCTTTTTCAAATGACAGTACTAAGAATAATTTAGTCAAAATTGGAAAGTCAAAATGTTTGCTATCAGACTTCCTATGAAAAGTTATAGAACGAGTTACCTGAGATCTCAGGTAAAGAAATAACAAAAATATGATTCTTCAGCAAGCCCTTCTGAGCTTCCTAACCAATCAACATTCACTAGCATTTCTCAGCTTTTCCTATGAAAATGTAATTACAAAATTGTCAGTTGTTCCGATAAACTTTACTCTATTAATGAGCCTGATTATTTCCTCTGTACAGATGGGAAGAATATTACCACATGGGCTGTAAGCTGTTATTAACACATTCCCGATGACTGTTTTTATTTTCTGACTCACCTGTCAGACCTCATCTATAAATCTCATACAATTTACACAGACAAAATGAAATCAGCAACTTCCCCTTGTTAAGTGTCTTGTGCTTTAAACTATATTCATAACTAAGTCCCTTGAAATTAACCTGTTATAAAGTAATTTCAAATTGTACAAAGGAAGAATATAATAAGCATCTGATTCTTCACCACTCTGTTTATTTGCGCTTCCAAATGGAATACGTTGAGTCCTGCGGTCAATCTATTTAAAAGGAAATACAATGTATTTCTATTGCACACATGTCACTATAGACTTAATCAGCCAAAAATCCAAATAGTTGCATAAATGCATAACATAACTCAAGAAACTAAATTTTGAGATCAATTCACAGTATTGATTTGTCAAAAAATAATTTAAAAAAAAAAGGAACAAAAATGTTTTGGGAATTCTTTGTTTCATTATATCTAGTTATCTCATATGTGTTAACCACAGATTCACCCATACTCATTTAAGCACTCTGTCAAAAATACAATAGAGGAAGACGGGTGACCAATAAGCACAGCATCTGCTGCAATGGAATTACTATGACTTAGTTTCTTCACATATCGAGAATGAAATATGTCTAAACAAACTGTATTTGCTGAGTTGAAATGTTTCAGCCAGTCTGAAAACAAACTGTAGAAGCAATAATTTAACCTTTCACCTCAAGTCAGAACGACTGAAATACAGAAATTGGTGCTATTATCCTCTGTCATAATATACCCTAGTATATTCTGACCAATAAATATTAGGCAGAAGTATGAACTACATGACATGATGCTTGATACTGAACAATAGAGGTGCTAGGCCAAAACAAAACAAACGGAGCTTGTGGATAGATGCTAGATAGATAAATCAGAGTTTGTATCCTAGAGGAAAAGGATATTATAGAGAAATAACTGCCGTTTCATCATTTGGAAAGGAAAATATTCTATGTGTTAGAGTAGAAATTTAAGTCCTGAAACTCTGGTCCAACAAAGAACATTAACCTCGCAAACACTAACTACAGAAGCGTTTACACAAGTACACTTACATTCTTTACTATAGTGAGCCAATTCAAAGTTTCTTCCAAGTAAAAATTCAAATTCGCAGAACCACTTCATGCCTCTGACTGACCTGAGACTGAATTCACTGCAGTGCACAATGTTTGCACAGACATTTACATTTAGTATACAAAGAGCGTGAAAACTTCTGGCATATCCATCTGTTAAGGAGCCCTCAGAGTTGACACATAGTAGAGTGTACAGAGAGTACTTTATAGTAATCCATTGGTAAGAGCATCCTTACGTCACTGCCTTTCCAAGTAGCGTAAGTGCCTACCACTACCCTTGAAGGCACAGAACGCTTTACTTACAGCTTCACCTCCACTCAAGTAACTCATTCCCAAGACTTCTTGAAGCCTGTGATAATCTTGCCCAGTTGAAGTCTAAGAGCAACCAGCTCGTGATTAGTTTCTCAACTTCTTGTGCCTACATGACAGCTTAAATTTACACATACTGTAAATAAACATTAACTTCAGAGAGCTCCAGAATGAACTACAATACCAGCTCATCTCACAGAACCATCAAGGAGGCTTTGTGCATCCAGAAATCAGTATCCCATTGCTGATTATCTCATTTCTGGAATGTCTGTACATGAATAGAAGAAGTAAAGATATTTATCAAACGCAAGACACTTATGAACTGAAGGAGAAAAGGACTGAAAGGATAACCAAACAAAGATGAAGACACCAATTTCCCTGATTTGACATCCCCTAACTTTTGTCACACATGCACAGACACGGTGTCTTTTAAGTTCTGACAATGTTTTTCCTTTTTTTCACACAAAAGTTTAAATTTGCATTCTGAAATAGTGATAGAATATATTTATGCCACAATTCCACTTATCTATGAGATACTTATCTTGCTGTTTCTCAGAAATAAGCTTCAGCATCATCAGCTTGCAAAGGAGCAGCCACAAAAGCTGGGATTATGCCACCTGGCATATTCCCTACAATTCCTTTGTCACAGCAATTCTAGAGATCTGAACATTATCTGAAACAGCTGAGATGATATTTGACAAGTAAAGTGGGATTCAAAACTATAAGAGACGCCAAACAATCAAGTGTCTAGGGGCTAGTCTTGGAAAGATTTCTTTTTGATATTTTCTCAACCTCTTATAAGGAAACTACCTTTGATAATTTGGATGGCTGGCTCAAAACCTTATGAAATCAAAGTCAGGTTCCACAACATCAAACTTTAATTTAGGCAGAAATGCCTCCCTCAGAGTTGAAATGCTCTTGGTTACATGGTTAGCCTTAATCTTGAATGTTCCCTTGATTCAACATATTATTTCATCTTGACCTTTTCCTGAGAGATAAAAATAAAAGCTGACAATTATAATTATGTACAACTGATGATAAAAGTAGACTCTAACAGTCTACTTTATATTAAAAACATTCCACCCATTTTGACCAATTTGCTTTCTGCAACTTGAAAGGTGAAGGAGAGAAAGATTAAAAATTAACACAGTAAAGCAAAATATCTCGACTGTCACACTCCAAACTAGACTCTAAAAAAAAAAAGAAAAAAGGATTACATGCTTCTAAAACATGTTTTCATTGTTTCTCTCTGAGTAAAGCAAACGTATATGATGTTCTGCTTCATCAGGACATAAAGGAGAGAATTTTTGCTAACTTCGGCACTGAAACAGCCTAGTCATTTCTATATAGAAGATCACAATAGCTGTATTGCTTTGGAAAGAGAGAAAAATGTGTCGACAGACAGACCTGATGAGAGAAGACGAGTCTGAGACCTAGTCTATGCTGGAAGCTGAATACTGAGATTAAAATGGGTGCATCTGCAATCAGAAAGATGCAGCTTCAAATACTTTTCTGTCTTTGCTAAAGCACTTTTTAACATTTTTTTGTTGTTACTTTGTCGTTTTTTTTGTTTTGATTCTTAACAATTGACTTTCAGTTTTAAAGATGTAGAAATATCTAAGCCACTTGATATACCATGGGAGGGTGACAAGGATCACTAAAGCCTTGCTGTTCATGCTAATAAGATAGTAATGCAATTTACTTCAGTACTGATCAATGCTAAGCAGTCAGAGAAGTTCATGTATTATGTATTTCTAAAGAATCTGTGCTTTTTAGAGAAAAGTCACAAGGTTAAACAACTGGTAGACACTGGATCCCTTGAGCCCAATTTCTGTTACAGTGCTTCCTATCCACATAATGAAGAAACAATAGCAAAATAAAGCATTGTTTGGAACATATAATGAACTGCTCTCATAAACTTCAACCTTCAAAAGTCATTATATTTTACAGTTTGATGCAGCAGACAATTACTGGGCTTCCATTTGGCTGGCTACATCAAGCCATGTACACTATTTTTTACCATGTCTCAGTAATTATTGATAGAACAATCTTCATGGATTGCTCTCTTAATGCCAGTGCATTAGCAATTGAAACTGTTCGTTACATACTTCCTGTCAGGTATACTGCAGCACTATAAAATCTGCCTCTACTTTATCATGGTTAAGAATTACTTTAGGAAATATCCAAAATATAAAACATTCAAATTTTTTCTTCTTCCTGGCACTGATTGTTTTCTGTGGTTTAATCCTTTTGCTGCAAATAATCCTGTACTACTAATACCAAACAATGCCTTATAGTTTACGGTGATTCATAAAGTATTGTTTGATTCTTAACTAAAACAAGAGCCTTTCTTACTCAAAATAAAAATATTTCTGCTTTTTCTATACAGCATTTTGCTGGAAGTTACTTGTAAGGGCACTCTTAAATGATAACTCAGAATCAATAGCAAACAGTAATAATTAATACTGAAATTCAATTGATAAAAACAGATTAATTTGTTAGTTTTCACGTCACATGAATGAACTCATTATGGTAACGAATGGCTCCTCCTGAAGTTAAGGACAGGTATGATATGTTGATTATCATACTTCAAAACCTTTTGTCTTTGACCCTGTAATATTCAAGAACAGACCCTGAAACAAGTTGCCCAGCATTTATGGGATCACCATGCTCAGAAACATTTATAAATGACTGGAAAAGTTCCCAAGTAATCTAATGAAACATCAAAGTTTGCCCAGCTTTGAGTGGAGTGTGGACTACAAGATATCCAAAGATTCTTCATCGCCTCAACCTTTCTGTAGCTCTTTGATGATAATCGGACAAGTGGTTTATTAAACTCTTCACAAACAATCCTACTCACATGAAGAAAAGCGATGAAAAACAGTTTTAGAGCAGCTCTATAAGGAATCAGCCTCTAAAAAAAATCTCAAAATTATGAATACCAACAACGGCTTTTAGAACAGAAAGATGGAGTATGTATGATACCATAAAACACTTATCAAGATCTTTAGAGGCACTAACGCCACTATTTATATGTCAACATTTCTTGCAAAGGTTACTTAACATCTCCTTAGATTAGTATGTTGTTCAGAATCAAATTAAAATTTATGATTGGAAATTTGAATAATTTATAGTTATCATGTTAGGGTAATTCAGAGTTTCAATTCAGTGGAATGAATATGTACATCAAGATCAAATACATAATATATAGATATGGAATTAATTGCATCTGGAAAGAAAGACAAGGAAAAGAGCGACATGAAGAGGAAAGAAGTGTGTGTTTTGCTGAAGGTAGCCAAATTTTTCATAGGGTAAGGAGAAAACACTTCAAGAATGGGTCACAAATGAAGAATAACCAAATGGTCACAAAATACTTCATCCTTCTATTTTGAAGTTTATAAGAAATGAAAACGTGATAAGAGGTCCATACAATATATACATGGCTATTTCCTAGAATTCTTCGCGGAACTCCTCTTTTTGAACAATAGCTGAAAATAAAAATATGGAGCTGCAGTAACCTTTTAATAAAGAACTTCTATAGGAACAAAAAAAAATTCAGGTTAAATACAATTTTGGCCCCCTTTTCATATATTTTTTATTGTATACGTATGCCAGATCATTTAAAATCTTTGTCCCAAAGATGACAAAAGAATAGACTGACAACACGTAGATTGATGCCTCCTCCTTCTGAGGATATGCAGAATGGTATTCTTTTTACATTCATTTCATTTTTTAAAAGCTAAAATAGTATATTTCTCCTATCAGTTCTGACAATTACTGTCTTAACAGTTGTAAAGGTGGTAGGAAAAGTGATTCTACTTGACATTTTTAAATGTTTTTCCCTCTTTGCTTTCTTTTGCTATGTTTTGCTTTTTTAATTTTACTTTATCTAACTTTCAAACATGTTAAAACTAAAAATGAAATAGGAATGATGCTCAAAGTACTAAGAACTAGCAATTTTCTCTCTGCATTATTTTTCATAATTTTAATAACCAAAAATTGATGCATTTTTGAAGCTGAGCTATAAAAGATTTGATAGTTTAGTTGCTTTGTTTGTTATATAGCATTGATTTCAAGCTTCAAACGCCAATACAAACAAATTTGCATCCCAATTAGCTGGCATTTATCGGTTTGTTTCCTGGGGCAGTACACTACCCACACAGCAGACACCAGTTAAACTATCTGAAAGCAGCAATATGCATTTTTAAGTAATTAACTTGAAGGGAAAAAAAAATGCAATGTTACAGTCTTAGTCTTCCACTGATTTCTCGTGTGCCAAATAGGACCTGGTCCTGATTTTAAATTTTAATTTTCCTAATAAAGAGATCAATAGGGAGAACAAAAAATAAAATAAAATACATAAAGCAGCAATGTAATCTGCAGGAAAGAAGAGATTTACAATTTAAGTAAGCATTTTGACTAGAATAGAATATAGGACAACTTGTTTTTTGATGGCTGAAAATATTGATTATCAGTTACCTTGATGATCAGTTAAAAGAAGAAAAGGCAAATATGACTGCACTGTTAATTGTCAAAACAAAGAGCAAGTGGAAACCAGAACTCAGGTAGCCAAAAAGCACTGCATCACTGCCTTTTGAAGTAGGACAAGGCAGGGGCAGTTGCTCTTAAATCTCAGGTAATTATCTAAAGACTCTTCTTTTTCCCTTCCTTTCTCTTCCCTTGAGCTAAAACAATAAAAACTTTTAAATGCATACGTAAATAAATAATTTAACTAAATCACTTTGATCACCAGAAACTGTTAGTTAACATTAGAATGTTTCAACTGAGAGAGATTCAGAGAGATTAATTTGTCTTCCACTGTGCACAACAGCTACTCAAAATCCTCTAAAGACCAGGCTGTGTTGTAATGAAGCATATTTACAGCTTTCTCTATATTTTATTTAGCAAGTAAATACTCTGGCATTTTCAAACTAAAGGAATCTTTTTTCTTTTCATGGAACACATCTTCCCAAACAGAGAACATTACTCTACATTGCTGTAAAGCAGTGCACCCTGTTCACAAGCCAAAAACCACTTGGGAAATTGTGTTGGATCCTAAGATTTTTGTACTGCATTTTATTATGTATGGATATTAAATTTTCTGCCAAACCACACACTTAGATTCTGAAGACCATCATGATATCTTGGTAACTGCAACGATTATTACCCTTTTCTTTCCAGAGACACATCTAAGTTAAAATTTCTCACTAAAAGACACTTCTTCCATACCTCAAAATCTCATTACTAAATGGCTATGAAATTTCTAAGGCGATACACATCGTTGTTTTTTAAATACTTCAGAGTAAAGTGTTAATGATTGTTAAGTATTATTCAGGTTTCCATAGCCTCTTCATACACATAATACCTTTTGGTGGACAGCTTGATTTTGAGCAAGAAAACCTTAACATTAACCTTAACCTTGGTCAAAAGTAAATTGAAAATAAAAGTAGCTTATGCAGAAGTATAGTGCAAAGTAGACATTACTGATGCTTGTAGTATAGAGCAAAAAAAAGAAAATAAAAAAAAAACGACGACTATCAAACCAGGACTTGTCTCTAAGGCCTCTCTCTTCCTCTATCCAACTGACTTATTATAGATGATTTCCTGATAAAACTTCCTCAGAGATTCTGACTTCCACAGGTTTTTTTAGCCAGAGAAGCCTATATCAAAGCAGAGCATGTTTGCTTTTATAGATAATCTCCATTTTGGATTCCTCACTGGAATGAACAGATTTAACACATTCCTCCCATCCAAGGATGTTATCTTACCTCAGATGTTTATTTCTCATTTATGTAAGAAACAAGTATGAAATATATCAAAATTTTATGTATCTTATTACTTCACTGAGATGCAAATATTGTTTTCCCTGATGAGGCAAATTCTCTTTACCCGAATGACCAGTAAGAAGTTACATAGTAAGAACTTCTCCTCTACTCATCTGGTAAACAAAGACCTGCAGATAGACAGAATCTGCAAGAAACTGATAGCAAAAACTCTGTGTATCTACTACACTTCAATTTTTAATCAATCCACACATAGAATTCTTTATAAAAACTCTAACAAAGATTAAGTATATTTTATGCCATGTGGCTTTATTGAAACTAGATATGGAAATTAGAATTCACTTTCAAGAGTCAGTAGTTTCAGAATATGACTCTCTTCAAGGAGCACTGTAATATCATCAAAAACCTTCAGTGAAAATACACACTTTCATGTCTTTAAAGTCAACAGATACCATCAACTCAGAGATGCAACTCCCTGCATCCCTTCCAAAATCTAAATCTCCAACCTGCTGTGACACAACATAAGAAGGTATCGGTGGTTTTAGGCTATCTATGTACAGTCATGTTATCCCAGTCTTTCAACTGAATTTTTAGTACAGATTCTTTTCTTTTAAAAAGTAGACATTTATGTGATATTTGGATTTTTAGAAGTGCAAAATTACACATTCTATAAATGTTGACCAGAAGCTGTTTTTTTAGTCTCCTTGTCAAAGTCACTTCTTGTCAGCACAGTACATGGACTAATGCATGAGTGATGAAGTATCTTAGCATAAATCCTATGGAGTAACATACAGGATTAAGATTTATTCCTTGTTTTGTGGAAATGACTAGCAGTCTTGTGGACTGAACTAAAGGCAGCATGGCACTGCTTTCATTCAAGTATTTTACAAACTCCTGACTTCCTATTTTAGCCTAGCCAGTTTCTATTCCCCCAGGATGTAATTACTAGTAAGTGGAAGAAGCTCATGAATTGAAGATATAACAATTGTGATTTTTATACTTAAGGATAAAATTTTAAACATGGTTCTGATTCAAAGGAAAAAGAAAATGAAGAACATACTAAAAAGATTTCAGAGTTAAGACTTTCGTAAGTCTTTACACCAATGTGCAGTAAATACATTCTGAAGATGTATTATGTATTAGGTTTCAAATAAGGAACTCTATTTATGATTATCTCATTAAAAAGGGGTTTTTAGACATACAATATCCAACTAGTAGCAGGTTAAGATCTATTGTTACCACTATCACAAAAATAGGTTTTAAAAAATAAAATAACTGGCCACAATGACTTTTTGAGGCATTAAAAGCTAAGCAGAAAATAAACAAAAACTTGACAACATGCTGTTGTGTTAAATAGCACTTCAATTGAATTAAGGTGAGAAAACAACATTTACACTTTTGGCCATGCGGTATACTCAAGACATCAGATAGCTTTATGCTTCCACAAGTGAGAAATACAGTAAGAAATGTTCTGTTTTGTGTTTTATTCTTTTTTTACTTCATATACTGAGATTTGCTACTTTAAACTAGAAACAGCACTGCAGTGGATAAGTTCTATTTCTTTAATCTGCATTCTGAGAAACCACATACAGTGAAAAAATATGTTATAGAACAATTTTTATTGTGAAAGAATTTCAATTAAAGTTACATAAAGGAAACTGAATATCTGAATATCAAAGGCATGTAAGCACCAAAGGGTACTCATAAAAGAAAATCCACACCCCGAGCATTCATGTTTATCTGGACATGAGACAGCCCTGTTTAACAGCACAGTTCTGAGCCTGTGCTGGTGTGTTTTGCTATGGGGAAGGACTACAGCCTGGAAGCTCAAAGAAGGTGGTAGAGAAACTCCTGTCTTTTGAATAAGCAAAAGCTGAAGAGTTTCAATAGATGATAGTTGAAGTGCTTCTGTTCCTACAAAAATGTAAGTGGCTCATAAACTTTACCAAGATTAATTTAGGTTGGAAAAATATGAAGAGAAAAATGGATGAATTCCCTTCCTCAACAGACCCAACTTTGATCCCTAAAATCTGTCAGTAAGTTTAAATTAACTATAAGCAATCGCTATTCACTAATGCAGTCTTTTCTTTACCCTCCAAACCTCACTTAAGGCTTTGATCTCCTTCTTACAAAGCTAATTTTATTCTGCTTAAATATTACAGATTGCTTTGATAGTCTGTGCTTCACAATTTTACAGGTTTGTCTTCCATAGTAACGCTCAATAACGTTGCTCACTTAAGGCTACATACTCAAAGTGGAATCTATAGGTCATTTTATCTGTGAAGACACTCTACTCCTAAAAAATGAAGGTTTACTGATTAATTTATTACATTTGTAACTACACAAAGACAAAAAATTATGTCAGAAAAAGGAAAATTTGCCTAGGCTGACATTAAATACTTCCAATAACAAAGTTGAAACTTATACACTACAATTTTTATTTATTTTTACGATTCTATATTTTAAAAAAATTACAAATTAACTTTTAGGAAAGAGGCCACTAAAATGCAAATATATAGTAGTCCATTTCTTTCAACAACCAACTGCTCTCCAAGTGAAAGACAAAATTTAACACAGAAACTGAGTGGTGCTTTTTGGTTACCTTACAGCTGCTTTTCAGAGCCAAGAGCATACTGCTGTGGTGTTGGGAGAGAACACAGCATAAGGCAAAGGGACAAAGTAATTTTTTCATTGTTCATTTTGTCGTCCTTACCATGCCAGTGTGAAGTCAAACTTAGCAACTATAAAGTAGATGCAGAATAAAAATATGATATAAAGCAGTCACTCTCATAGAGCTACAGCTTCATTTTGACAGAGAATTTCACAGAATGTAGACTGAAAATATGAAAAGCACATAAAATAAAATGCTGCATATAAAAAAAGTTTACCTCATTCCAAACCAGTTCATTGGCCTTTCACCAGTCCATTTACGTTTTTTTTCATTTCAGAGCTATGATAAATAATATTGATAATACATCTGATAAGCTTGACTATATTCCAACAAGCAGTGAAAGTAACTGCCTCTCTGAAGAAGGGATTCTGGGACAAAACAGGACTCCTAACTTCTGAAACAAAGGGAGAAAACAATTTCACATTACTGATTTCAATGACAAAATATCAGTTGACATCAGGAAGCATGACAGCCTCCTGAAGTGAAAAGAACAAGACTGCAAGTTTGATAACAGAATCTGCATTTTGTGTTCTTCATTATTCACTGTCTTGAAACTGCAACTGAGAAAGGGAGATTTTCTCTTCAAGAACTGAAATTTCTCATGGTATCACTTAGGAATGATGAAGTATGATGAAGGGGATGGTAGCTCACACAAGCTAAAAATCTGATCCAATCTCTCTGCAATAAAGCAGTTCTTCCAAAATGAAGACAAATGTTTGAATGCAATACAGATACATCACAACATCACAAATGGGGAAAAAAAAAAGGAAAAGAAAAAAATTAGATACATTTAGACAGTAGCAGCTGCCTAAATAATTTAAGACTATCTTGATTATTTCACGAACTGCTACTATGATTAAAGTACACAGAAATTCTACCCTACTGAATGCAGTACAGGAGTTTGTGTTACAGAGATTTTATTAATAGAGTGTTCAGCAAACAAGTTCTAACACCTCACTTAGAATACAATCAGATATTTTTCTAGAAAAATCTTCAGAACATCATACATGAGAAGCATAGCATTTCTAGTACCTCTTTAAAAAGTAATTTAAAGGTGGAATATTTCTTGAAAGCAGTATCTGAAGGTATTCATGGAAATATCTACCACATGTTCAATTTTCTCTGTTTCATTTCTCAAGTGTGGCAACAGGTACTGAAACCATAAAAATAATTGATTCTTGAGCCCTGAGAAGTATTTTCTGTGTATAAAGCATTCAAGTTGATGAGCTTATGTCTTAGAGACCCCCATGTAAGCAAGGAATAAAGCACTCCATAAGTTTTTTGGCCTGAGCTTTTCAATAGAATGAGTTGTAGTAGAGATTTCAATATTATTGCCATCAAGGAACATTACAAAGACTTTATTTCCTTCTGCAAACATGTGAACAAAAGGAAAAAAGCAATTTTATTTGCACACATAGCTATACTGGATCCTTTCAATTTGTATTTGGACTCAGTTTTTTTCTTTAATTGCTCTGCTCCAGATTGTAACATAAATTTCCAGGTGAGACTGTAAGCTTATTTGGAAATACTTCCCAACTACTTATGGATTTCGTAATGTTAAAAGAAAAAAAAAAAAAAAGAATGAAGAAACATTTTAGATTTTTACATTCCATAAACTGCATTGTGCTACTTTCCTAGGTACAGTGATGTTCTGGCTCTCTGTGATTCTGGTATGTTTAACCTCAAATCAATGGTAAAGCCAGATCATGGTGTTATACTGAAGATACCCTTAAGTATGTGCAAAATCATTAACGTAAGATCTTCTTCCAGCAGTCACAGTAAGTTTGGATTAAATGATAGCTCTTCATTGATGGAGAACTTCAGATACTGATGAGCTCTTTCTGATGTTTCTCCACCAACTCATGACAGATTTCAACATAAATTTAGCTTAAAATAATAGAAGTTATTTTTCATTCCATTTTGAATTCTGTTATGCTGAATATTTCTGTGATAAAGATTTCCTGTATTTCTCATTTTATTTATTATTAGAACTTTTCAAATATGTTATCAAGCACCTCTTCGTATCAGTATAACATCGGTGTAAATGTTTAGACTTAGGACTTGCAATAACCACACAATATTCAGCAAGGCTCTAAGTAGAAGGCACCTAGGTATTCATAGGTCTGCACCTACACAGCAGAAAGAGAAGCAAGAGTTTGAAAAAAAAAATCTAGATGGTAAATCACTGGAAAATACTAACTCTCAGAAGATCCTATAGCCACTGATAGCCACCATCTTTGAACTGCAGTTATTGTTAATATATTTAGGTTAAGCCTCCTCCAATAAAGAAAAAAATACAAGATAAACTACTGATGTTCTATTAAATATATAGTGAACCCTATCTAGTGATTCAAGAGGTTGGCACAAAATAATCACCTGAAAAATGTGTCTAATTATAAGGGTTACAAAAATTTCACAAAGATCTACATGATAACAGTGTTGAGGACTGCTTACATCTCTTTCCTTCAGTGCCACATAATGAGTACCATCGCAGTTACAGAAAAAGCTAGATGGTTAAATCATTGCCACTTAAGAAAACTTTCCAGTTTTTGCAGCCAGTAGAGTAGAGAGTAGGCAAGGCTTACTATCCGGATTTATTTTTTTTAATTTTTTTAAGGCCCACACTCCGTCCTCACAATATTGTCTTTTCATTTTCTTACTACGAGTAGAGGGTTCTCTTTCCACTTAAATATGGACTACTAGTAAAGACAGCGTGGTCTGAAGTTCTTTTGCATTCTTTTGAACACTGCTGCCCGACTCAGAAAACTTTGCCTTTTGACTTTATGCCAAAGACTGAATGACCTGACCAAAGATCTGATTAGGTTTGGCATATGACTGCCTAAGGGAGAATAAATACATTTCAGAATCCAACTCCAGATTAATGAAAAGGGAAAATAAATAAGTCTCTGAATAGAAATTGAAGAAAACATAGCATATTGTGTGTAGGAAATAACATTCTCTAGTGTCAATAAGGCTTTTTAACTGCAAAACTGTATAAGGAAATACACACAAAATAATTACTGCTTGTATATGCTTATTCCTTTATATGGATTCGAAACTGATTATGTTAGTTAATCTTAAATATCTTCTTATTAGGTTTGTCACAGTTTTAATGCTAAATAACTGCGTCAGTGGGTAAAACCCTCATTTATTCATTTATCACCAAGTTTTCAGTGTCAAAGATCAATGAAGATCTTAATCTGAGAGCAACTGCTGGTAAGAAAGCTTTATCTGCCCAGCAAGCAGATTTTGCAATACTAAAGTGGACCCTGCATCTAACTTCTCAGAAATTCTGTTGAAGGAGATTATAATATAGAGTACAACAAAGAAAACATTCCAAGCTCTCGGAAATTCTGGATGTAGAAAGTACCTTCATACTGCACTTATTCTCATGCAGAACACAGGTAACTGGCAAATATGCAGCTAGTCAGGCATATTACAAAAGCATCAGAATGTCATAGGAATAAATCACCTGCACTCTGCTTGAGAGGGGCACCTGCTCTCTTTGAGCATCCAGCGGGCCAGGGAAGAGTAGACAACTAAGAGACTCCAATTCCAGGTTAAGTCAGTTCCAGTCTTGTTGTCTAAGGAATGAGCCGTGAGCTGGATGAATGGATCAGAAAGAGCACTCTTACCAGATCACCACTTCCATTGTCTCCACAGGCAAATACATCTCATTACAAGGGAAAGGCTAAAAGTAGCTAAAAAGTAGTAACCAGCTGGTGTATTAAGATTAGACACTTCAATAACATCCAAGGATGTTAGGAAAGGAAAAGGCTGCAGGTAAGACTGTATCCATGGACCTGATACATGCTATGCATGGCTAGTAGGGAAAAATTCCTCAGAGACTGGAACTGTATTCAAGGCTTTCTTCTAACCAGGAGAGGTGTACATGTCACCTACTAGCTCAAAACTGGACTCTGCATTCTACCATATCCTGTGACTGATGTTCTCACATCCATATTTAGTATTTGAATGAAGGGTATCAGCCTCCCCACCTTTATTCCTTATATGCAAGTAACAAGAAGATACACTTCTGAAGCCAAATCAGCATAAGGCAAATGGATTTTTTTTAGTACTCTGAAGTGGCTCCTTTACTTATTCACCCCACATACATTTACCCACCCGCTGCTCTCACTACAATCTCACTGGTATCTGCTTCGCTTTCAATATTGAGTTCCTTTAAAATAAGCTAAATTGGGAACCATTTGATGTCTCCCAATTTAGCTATTTCTAACAGGAACATCATCCTGAAAGAAGCCTAGCCACCCGGGAAACTCTGTCAAATGCAGCAGACATCAAAGAGAAAATGCTGCCTGCCATCCTCTACTCAGCTCAGCAAGAAGTATTCACCCACCCAGGCTTCTTCTGGCCATTCTAGCATCAGAAATCTAAAAGAAAAACAAAACAAAAGCAGAACGTTTTCCTGCACTCTGCACATATCTTCGCAAAGTCAATAGCCCCTGGGCTACCAGGGAAGCTCTGCTGGAGACAACAAACGATGCCTCTGCCATGCAGCAGTTATTTCAGCAATGGTCATGATTTCACCACAGAGATTCTTTATGACGAAACTTCTTTTCTATGTTAATATGACACACACGCAAACATCTACCCACATCTTACTATCCAGCACATTCAGAAGCAAGCACTGCTGTGGTTATTGAAGAGTTTTTAATTTGTCTTCATGCTGCAAATATATATGGAAGTGAGCACATGCAGCCAGGGTAACTGAAATAAATGCAGGCATCTCAGTTCCCTCCCACATTTCCCCAAATATACTGCATTTTCATCTACACTGTTTTGCCATTTTCATGCTCTACTTTCAGGCAGTAAATAGACTGTCTTAACATTTTACTGATTAGTATTCATACCTCCATGAAACCATGCTTGCAGTTTCAGCAGTCTAGACTGTCCTCATTATCTAAAACAGCAATGGCCCCTACTAATCCTGTCCAGAAGTCTGTACAGATTCATGCTAATCTCAGAGTCATAATCTTATAGCAGTTTGTGGCTGACATGAGTAAAACCCATGACTTCAACAAAGAAGAATATTGAACAAAGTGTTTGTAAGAAGCTGCAGGAAGAACATGAGATAAGGATGCTAGACATCAGTGTACAGGAAAGATAAAGTGATTAAGGAAAGGGTACTCAGGAGTAATAAAACTTTTTTTTTTTTTTTCATTCAGTGGTAATTCCAGGTGGTCTCTCAGATTTCTTGGCATGACAGACCTCGCATTGCTACCACTGCTACTTGCAATTCCCATTTGGTTATTTATCAGTTAAACTGTCAAAAGACATACAAAAAATTCTTTAGCAAAACCAGATGGTCTCAGACCCAGTGCATGAAATAAATGGTCTCTCTTACACTGCAGTATCTAAGCATCACACCTTGCAAAACTGCAGTAGCTGCAAAGATTATTTGAATGGTAAAAGGTAGAATTATTCAACTATTCCTTCTTCGATAATAACCTCAGTGTATACGTACATGCAAAATGAAGCAATGTCATTTGAATAAAACAACCAAAAAAAATCCATTACTATTTAATTGCAGTAGTGTCTCCATATGCCAGAAAAACATACCAAACCAAGTTTTCTTTCTGCAACAAATACTAGACCTGTCAAGAATAGAGCTTGATGTCAGGATTTTGAAGCTGTGGACAAAATGACAGTAGAGCAGTAGAGGGAATCTAATAACAGATTAATGAGATATACTCCACATTCATAAATATGCTTGAAATTGGGAATAAGGAAATGTTAAAGAAAATAGACAGGAACAACAGTGGAGATAAAGGAGTGCTTCTGAGTCTTCTAATCAGATCCTGTGATCCTGTGAAAAATGAGTGAGATGCAGAATTTTATGAAAAGAAAACGCAGAAACTGCTTCAACAGACAAGGCAGAGAATGGGAATACACTGAATTTGTGTATTTATCCTCGCATACTCACAAGCTGCAGTGTCTGTTGCACAATACTTGAGGTACTCACTATATTTGTTTTGAACTAAACTAATTCAAGGCAGCTTTATATCCACTGTTTTAAAACTACCAACATTTTCATTTCTACAGCAAGCATCAGTCCAAATATGCAATCAATCGCACATTTTCATATACTTGCCAACCAGCTAAGCAGGCATTCCCACCTGCCAGGTAGTACAGCTGTCAGTTGTATCTGTTGATTTCTAAAAGCAAATTCTGTCCTGGAACAACAATAATGACTATGTGACTACGTTCTTCTCTTCCCCCTTGATTTCTCATTACATTGATTTATATGGTGTGCCACAGCTGTGTAGTGCAGCATGCTACACATCACCTAAGAGCAATGCCAACACTTACATGCTCAGTTTACATTTAAACATGTTGTTGACCTGCTGGCATGCAGCTCTCTCAGCATGAGGATTACTCAGAAAGCGGGCTGTCACAGGCTGGGCTTTCCACAGGAATGGACTCCTCTTTACAACTCTCATTGCTGGTCACACGAAAAAGGAGGTGCACAGGACATCTTTGTATACTGCCTCTTTTTCCTATGCCCGCCTCAACAACCAGTGAATGCCTTAAGAATTCTACAGGCATGCCTCTAAAGGTCTCTATAGTAGGAAAAGTATTTTTTCCTAAACTTATTTGCTTTGAATAATACACATAGGATATTCGTATAGCGTGGAAACCTCCTCTATTCAATTCCTGCAATTATTATGGGAATATGTATATTGTTTCCTACTCTGGAGACAACCTCCATGAAATGACTCAAACTTCACTGACCACTGTTCCAAACTCTGTGTTGACATTTTCCAGAGGCTCTCCTGTTTGTCTGATCAAACTGCAGCAGGGCAGAGGCTTGGGCTGACGCAATGCACTGCACTGACAGTGGAGTGCCAACAACTCAAACAGCAGGAGGCAGAGTGAGCACAACAGGGTGGAACAATCTGAGGTTACTGTGCACCTGGTGGTACTCAAACACAGATAAAACATAATGTATCGTGTGTTCCTCAGAAAATAAGCTCTTCAGCTACATCTCACCAACCGATTTAATAAAAAGACAGATGGATTCTCATCACTGGTATCATTACTTATAAAAATGTAGCTTGCAGATGAAAAGAGGTAGTTACTAGCTTTAAGATGTTTCAGGAGATGTTCTAGTAGCCAGGTAACACACATCTTCACACATACACAAACATGTAACCTTTAGCCTTACAGAACAAGAGCAGCTTAACTAACAAGCAGAACACATACTGTCATAATTCACTTTTACAACAGAACTCAGAACGAGATCTTCAACTTTGTAACTTGGATCTACGAAACTGCTACGATACAAGGAAATAATCTGAATGCATCATGAACTTATGGGTATAAGAAGAAGAAAAATAAAAAAAACCACATTCAATACAAACATTATTTCCCCACTTAACTGAAAAATCATTCAAATTTAAATTTAGGCCAAGGTTTTTCTGGTTGGTTGGTTCACGAAGAAAACAGCAAGGATTCTGCTAAGTTAGAACAACTCACTCTATTTTTTAAAAGACGTAATTTTCCTTTTTTTTTTTTTTTTTTTTTCTTTTTGAGACCTTAACCATAAAATGTTTGTCACTCTGAAGAGTTACTTCAGTAATTATCAGCTCAGCCTAAATGTGGAAATGAAAAGGGATGATTCACAAGACAAAATATATAGCAACAAGATATTATCCTAAGAATAGAGGCTGGTACAAGATGCATCATAGTTGCTGGCTTGTCAGTCTAAATGACACTAGACTATGGAAATAAAAGAATTAAAGAATCTGAAAAAAAAAAAAAAAATTCTGAAAGCTGAAGTTTTTTTCTGGAAAAAAAAAAAAAATTCTGAAAAAAAAAAAAAAATTCTGAAAGGAAGATAGGCTATTTTTAAAAGTCCTTACCTCTAGTAGCTTATTCTAGATATTTTTGATAACAACTTTCTAGGTCAAAAGTCTTAGTCTGAAAACAAATAATGCCAGTTCTGATCAATGAAATTACAAAAACCACCCTTACAGCATCAACGTGAAGGAAACAGAAATATTGCTGCATTTCCAGTTCAGGTGCCTACGGAGCTGGACTCTACTGCAGATTTTTATTTGTTGTCATTGTTTTTCTTCACATGAAAATGGCCTTGGCTGTAAACTTAAACCTCAATTTAAAAAAGAAGAAATAGCACATTTGCTGCTGTCTTTCATTTCATATTGTTTTATTTATGGATATTTTTTTTACCTCAAAAGTTTAATGGAATTTTTACTGTGACTTTATAGCTGTGTGATTTATAATACATCAAACAAGCCAAATCAATCAGCAAAGGCTTAAAAATCAGCACAGGTTGACACGGCCCCTTTAAAACAAATCATTACAGCTGTTAGAACTCAAACATACATAACAAGGATTGACCACTGATGTGAGTTATTTTTAAATCTCATTTTCTTGGTAAGAAATGCTGCCCTTTGCGTACAAGTAGTTAAATTTCTAATAAAACTGTCTGCAGAAATACAGAACAAAACATATTTCTTCCTTTTAAAGCTCTTTAGATGCTGTTCTTTTAAAGAAGACCTACCTACATTCTCACTGATACGAAAAGTTAAAAAAAAAAAACTTTTTAATTGGCACACCTTTGTCATTAAGCTTTAGAAGTTGTTATCCCTATTATGCTACAAATATAATCACACGTTCTTTAAACACTCTTTTAAAATCAGAAAATGTCTTTTCCATTACTTAAATATCTAAATTACAGACAATGCAAGGCAGTGTAACAGAACAGTTTGAGCTCAGACTTTCAAGTCAATGCTTAAAGAAGTCACATATATAAAGAGTTTTAGAAAGGAGATGTTAATACTGCTGCTGATGTCTGCAAGATGAACAAGCCCATTGATCTTCCTGCATTTTGCAACCCCTTTCAGCCAGTAGTTTCCATGCCTCATGGTATTAGGCACTAGAAACATAACAAAGCACAAGGTACTATTCCAGATTTGAATGAGTAGCTGCACAAAGACTGGACAACTGCAGATCTGCACTTCACCTGCTGGAGATACTGATACACTGATACTTTCTGACCAGACTCTACAGAAGCTGGAGAGTCTGAAGTCTGGAATCAGTGAGTGAGTAGCGTTTTTTTAGTAGTCAGAGTTGGCTAAGTCTGTAGGACTACTAAGGAAAACAGGAAGCTCTTTTATTTTATTAAGCACATCTCAGCAAAAAGGCATCTCTGAAATATAGGAGACCATTAGCCAGTTTAAGAGAAAGAAAAAACAGTAAATAATGTTGTATTTGAAGACTTTTCTACAGGAGTTAATGAGTGCAAGAGGCACAAGCACAGGGATGTATTACACCCACGTCAGTTTTACAATCGACAGAATTATGAATCTTAATTTTAATTATGAACGTTAATTTTATGTTATTATTCTGAAATAAGACTCTTCTAGTTAGAATTACATTTTGATCATTATCAATTCAATCACTCAATCAAAATGGCCCATTTGAATAACCTCCAAAATTGTCATGGTTATTTTACTTACACCTCTGCAAGAGCTCCAAACACCAGCTAAATTTACCTTAAAAACCACAATAAGTCAGAAAAAGAACAAATCTTTTTCTATATCCACTCCATTCAGTACAACAGATCCATTTTTAAACTCATTGCAAGCAATAAAAGCTATGTCATTTCCTTCCAAAGATTCCACCTTCCACTCTCAGCAAAACATGAACTTCTAGCATAGAAAAACCATTAAGGTTGAAATAAAATTTCAACATATTTCTGCATCTTTCTTTACACTATCATTCCAAGCAATTAGTAAATTGTCAGTTAAGGCTGTTTCCCAATTACCTGGATAGTCAGAGAATTACACCACCACTTAGACACAGTTCATAATAACATACACTAAATGTAAAGGTAGATACATGTTTTGTTATACTTGAGTTTGATCTGTGTTCATTCCTGCTCTCTACAGATACAGCACAACAACTTATAGAGACTGTATCTGCATGGAGTACAGAGATTTTCTTTCTAACTTTCTTTCCATAATTACAGTTTGATTTTACGTATTTTACTCTGTACATCTGAATGTACCGAAACTGCCTTCTGGCAGCATTCTTGTTGATTTTTGGTTCCTGTTGGATTTTTACTCTCTATCTACCCAGAGATGAGCAAATGATCCTACATGTGTATTTTCTCAGAGCTGGTGTTTATTTCTGAAAAAAGAAGTTGCTGATGAATAATAATAGAATGTATATGGAAAGAGAATAGCACATTTCTGAAATAAGTACCAGAATATATTGTGGTACTAGATAGAAAGCAACACTTGAACATCCTTTCAAATTCAGAAATTTCCTTGTTCCTACACAGTCAGACACACACACAGTGTATGGCTGCCTGACCGTTCCCCTAAAATTCATGTTAACATCATTATTTTATCTGAAGCAGAAGTCAGAAACCATATCAGTAGGAAATGATCCTTGTATTCTTTCAATGTCACTAGAAACGATGAAGAACTGTAATTAATCAGTTATAAAAATCAGAGTAAGATGAAACATAACGCCTTCAGTAAATATCCACCTCTTCACACCGAGTTCAACTCACCTCTTTCTAACACGTTCTGAGTTATCACAGTCTGCTCTGATTCACTGCATTGATTTTTATTCCAGGATGTTAATAGATTTTGCTATGCACACATACTTTAAAGACTTCACTAGGGATTTAATAGATTTTGTTGTGTTGTCATCTTCAAGGAAGCTCTTTTCAGAAGTGCTTATAGTCCAGGTAAGAAAATACAGAATATGCATGTTGTCTCAATTTTTAGATTTCACTCATCGTATTCTCCTCCATGCTTTTAGAATGAATTTTCTTTGAAATAATTTTGCGTGGGTTTCCCTAAGCTGACTTACAACCACAGACTCACCAAATTCTGACCTGGAAATAAAATTCCATGAGTACAACACACAGTTTAATCAATGATTCCTTAGATATATAAAACAGGAAGAGAAGTAAATTATTGATGTCTATAAAAAGAGAAAATGAAACAGCACTCAGAGGAATACTGCTAGCATACCTTACAGCACAAAATTTAGTCATGATTACCTAATCCATTTTTTGTATCTGGTCACATTTGGAGGAACTTTCATAAATGAATCCACACTTATGGGATTTTCAACACTGAAATACTAGAGACGAAATCTTCTTATAATAAAAATAGTCTATCATTAATGAGGTAACACTTGAACAGTGTCAAAATAATAATCATGGTCTTGTACTGAATTTTTAAAGATCTTTAAGTTCAGCCTTGTCAGAAAGGAAGGTGTACATATCTCAGTTATATCTGGGAAATGATTCACTAATGTATTTGTTAGCTAAGAATCTAGTATATAAAGCTGCTAAGTGTCAGAAGTGGTCATCAGCTCTTCTGATCAGAAACTGAATGCGTCTGAATAAGAAACAAAATTGACTTGATTCCTCTAATATTTTATACGCTTTAGTTGTGAATTAATTTATAAAAGTGAATCGAGTTCAGGAAGGATTAACAGTTAGTTAATCCATTTCTATTTCATCAGTTGTTTCTAGCTCCTGGATCTAAACTGGTTTGTTCTTTCCTAGTGGACTGAGGGCTATGGTTCATTTGTCCACAGATTAGGTTTGTTGGTACAGTGAGATTACTGCGATAATAGCAACACAACCTTCAGAATCCCATGCCTCCCATCCCTTCAGAATTCCATGCTGGACCCATATTTTGGGTCCAAATGAGAAGTAAAATATGCTTTATACGTTTGACTATAAGCCTCCAGAGATCTACAATTTAGTGACTGTAGGTGAACTTTACAATTTGCATGTCATATTCTTTGTCTGTCTAGGTTTAGATTAAAGAAGTATCAATCAGCCAACTGTAAATAAATGCATTTGTAAATTTGGCCAGAATTGGTACTTAAAATAAAATGTATTTATTGTTGCAAGATTTAAAACTCAAGCAACTAAAATATTCATGCCCATCAGAACATTATCAAGTCTTTCCAAAAGTATCAGAAAACACACAAAGTCTTTGTTTTTCAACACTCAGTTTAGTAGTGATAGAGGAAGTAAATATCACATCTTTTGAAATATTCAGATGCTTCAGATGCCTACTAAAAATGCAGGTATATTATCTCAGTGTTGAAAGTGGATTTCTTATCTTGAAAGGAGGATGATGTTGAGACAATAAACTGTTTAAAAATAAATCCGTTTCTGACAATCCACAAAACAATGGAAAATGTATTCGTCTTCATTTGGTTTACTTAGAGGAAGTAAAACTTTAATAGACAACACAATCATCAGAATTACTTTGTCACAATTCCAGAGAGGTTTAGCTAATTCTTTTCAAGTCCATTTCATTAGTCAGAAAAAAAAAAAAAAGTCAAATCCTGATTTAATAAGTGGTGGATTTGAATAAATTACTCTAGTTCTACGTTCATTGAACTTTAAATGAATTGTTCCACAACTCATTGCCAAGCAACTGGTATGTATCTTTAGGAAGTTCAGCTACATACATCTATTAAATTGGTAGGATAAACAGTTTACTAAGAATTTCAGGCTTGAAAAAATGAAGGCTTAAAAAAGCAGAGTTTTTCTGACTAATTCTATCAATCACCTACAAATAGAAGCTAATAATAAACTGATAGTTTCATTAGGTCTAAAAGCATTTCCATTTCTGATAATGTGCTTATCCAGGATGCTGATGATGTTTTAAGAATTTTGAAATTTTAGAACCTTATTTGCACACTGAGACAACTATAAGAATTAATGCCAACCTTTCTTATAAATGCATATATATATTAATGCATTATATATTAATATATCAATTTGTATCTAAATAATGACATCTGAGAACAGAAAAGTCACAGCTTCTTTTTGGAAATGTATTAATTTATCTCAGGTTTATTATCTAGGATCTATGCCACTATAGCATAAACGAGAGACATCATTTTGCCCTGAGAATATCTGCAGAAATGAAGACACATAATTCCCAAGAATTCCAGGTATTAAAAAAGGGTTCTGCTGAAATAAGGGTTTTGTGCTTTTTGGCTTTTTTTTTTTTTATGAGACACTATTGGAAATTTTTCATTTTATTATGTTTTGGGGAACAATTTTCCTAACTCTCCAGTTAGAAATAACATTTAGGCACATCCAAGCTGTACATCCATAAAATGATTACAATCTTATTTACTGAATTTCCCCAAAATACTGTTTACTCAAATCAATGTAATTAGGAGAAAACAGACTTACATCTAATTGCTGAATGCAAAGAAATTTACACTAAAATAAGGACAACTAAAACCTTCTCAAAGGTGCTTACATATAACTGTGAAAGAGGAGAATGGCCCTTCAAACTTTCAGTCAGACTATATAATACATACTTAAACTAACCATCTGAGAAAGAAACAGAAAGCAACTGCTGGGTGTTTGTTGGTAGTGTTCTATTGCTTTTGTTCCTTTAAACATTACTCAATAAAAAAATCAAAGCCAATCATCTTTGAAAGAGAACTTACTGGATTAATCACCTTTGTCTGAGTGATTTTTTACATGAATCTTTACCTTTGTGAAAATCCTACTCTACATGGTGTTGTTTTCTTAAAGACTGCAATAGTATTGAATAAAAACAGTAATAATTAAATAAAATTAAATAATTAATAATTATTAATATATTAATATAATAATTAAAATAATTAATAAAATAAAATTAAAAATAATTAATATTATGCAGAAGTGATATATATATGTAGTATCATATTCTATCCCTGCTTCACTGCTATCTTCTAAGTATTTCATAGACTTTCCAAAAAACAAAATTGCGCAATAAAAAAATCAGAAAAAAAAAATTATCTTCTTGCTTTGCATTCATAACTTCCACGAATGTTGACGAGATCCAGATGTATGCACAATAGTGTGAACAAGTGCTACTGTTGTTTTGGGTTTTTTTAATGATGGCACTTACAGAGCCATTTAGAGCAATACAGTTGAGCAAATTCAAAAACAAAGATGTGTATTAATTAGCCTTTTGCAAGACTGGCTGCTTACACTCAAGTCTCAAAACAAGCTTTTTCTATTGATAATGACTAATGCTGGAGGACTGAGTCCTTGACATAAAAATATTTTGAACAGTATGCCAGGAAATAAAAATCCTACATAGAAGAATAAAAATAAAATTGAAATTGAATCAGTTATTTTAACTCTGGATTTCAAGAAGTTAAACATTTAAAGTCATTCCACATTACTTTGGTAACTACAAGATTACAGAGGGGTAAAAAGTTCAAACACAATCCACTGGTCCCACTCCGTTCTGTAAAAATAGCCAATTTGGAGCTATCATGAGAAAATAACTTTCATTAAGCTTTCATCATTTGTAGTCTACTACATACCATCTCAGCTCTCTAAAATGTCAACACCTAAAAGTATCATCATTCTTCATTATCTTGGAGGGAAAAATAATAGATCAAATGGAAATGAAGAACCATCACTTTCCTTTTGGATAAGCTCACAAGGCTAAGTATAATGCCACAGCAGATGAGGATCTAATGGTTTAGCACTTACACTTATTTTAACTATTTATAATAATAAAAGCTAGCACACACTTACATGTAAAAATTGTATATATTTGATTGCATTTCTCTCCTGTCATCGTTCATGTGGACCTTGTTAAGCTGTCATTTTATTCTGATCAAGGACTGTATGATCATTTATCACCCAGAAGTAGCTAGGAAATATATATATGAAGCAGCTTTGTAATATTACTGTATGACAAAAATACCTAGTTTGTACCATTTTTTGGACTCTGATTTACATGCAGGCATAGCTAAACGTGATTTCTATAAAATCTCAATTTTATAGGCTCCAATGCTCATTTATTATTCGCTGAATCATTGAAAACTACAAGAAAATTTATTAATGAAAACCAAAAATCAGTGATATCTTAACATAGTATGAAATTAATCACAGTGGTTAAGCTGCTGATTCACAAACATGGGAATGTTAAATGGAGTAGCAGATGAGAAGAGTAGACCATTTTGAACAGAAACAACTGTCAAGTTAAGCAGCTCCTTCTTGTGAGTCACTCCTTGTCATCAACTTTTTGCGTAGTCCCTGACCTTAGTGAAACAGGAGTAGGGATTCTCCAATAAAGACAACCACAGATTAAAAATCCTCCAGAAATTTTTAAAACAAATACTGATAAACTACTATGAATTATGTGAATTTATAAGAAAATCTCCCAAAACATAGCTCCCTGAAAAACATGGCTTCTTGGAAAATGTTGATCAAGGAAGAGAAACTTAAGGTATTAACATTTCTGATAGATAATTTCAGATTTCCAAGTTCTTCAAACTCTATACCTATTTAGAAAAAATCTTAAGATTATGACAATTCCACCTCCATTTCATAAAGCCAAAGGAAATGTTTAAATACTCACTGAAGTGTCAATCCAGGCTGATCTGTCCAGAAAATTTATTTCCTAGACCTGTTGCACTTCATTTATCCTGGAGATGTAACTCTCAAACCAGGGTTCAGCTGCCTGTGATCCGAGGCTTAGCTTTGAAGCAGCATAGCTGTATGACCCTGGCCATGGTTACTGAGAAAGGTGATAAGTTACTAGAAAGAAAGTGTGAAAAAATAGGCTAAAGCCAAGAAAAGAATAGTGAAGACAGAGTGAGGTGCTGGTAGCTACTGGCTCAAGGATTTAAGAGGAAAAACACTGATTTAAAAAGCTATAAAATCTGAAAGGCCCAGGAGTGGAGGAAAGCAGGATGAAGGGGTAAAAGACCTGAAAGCTGGCAGCTCTATCCATTGGCTTGTCCCAAGGAGCGTGGATAGCCAGCCTTCCCCACCTGAGGGATAGCTGTAAGATTGTCCAACATAATTCATTCACTTAGATTCTCTTTGGTGTTAAAAAAAACTTGAGAAAAATTTCACAGGTGCTAATTGTAGCTGAACTAGATTCCTGCAAAGGTGAGAAGATAGAAACTAAATTTGCATATGCAGACACTTCTTAGCCTAGATAAGAAGATATATTAAAAGAAGCAGATTTTAGAGATAAACTGCTTCACAACAGCAGAATTTTAAAAGAGAAAAAAAAGGAAAAAAATCTCAAGCAGAAGATCCACAAACTGTTGGTACTGTCTAAAGCTTCCATTACTGCTGACCTCTTATATCAAATTCAAGAACCATTATTCATTTTCTTCAACATGCAGACAAAATGAGCAGTTAAAAGACCTCTACTGTTATCATCCAGTGTCTGAATATCCATACTGAGACTGTCTAAATCTACAGATTACAGATAAAGAATGCTTATTTATATCTAAAAATTACCTGCACTTTTCTCCAGCAGATAGCATGCTGAACCTCACCTCCTCATTTCAAACTAATTTATGAGTCTTTGTGTAGTAGCATAATTTCTCTCTTCTCTGTTCAGATACAGCAGTTTATGCCAGTGACATGTGTTTTAATTACTAGTCACAAAAAAGTTACTAAGCATATGCCACCAAAACCATGCTTTGATCTGATTTCCTAAATCACGATTACTTCTTCAGTCAGCAACGCTCAGCATATTCGAACCTTCTGTGAGTGCAGGTTTTGTAGCATCAGGGTCAACTGTTACAGTCTTTAAATGCACTTTGAAGTCTAGTGAACTCCATGAATATTACAGTGGAGCTAATGAAAAGTTTTGAGATGTAGCACTAATACTCAGAGCAAGAATCTTTTTGAGATTCAGAAATATCTGCCACAAAATTGCTACTTATGGATGAAAATGTGACAAAACAAGACAACTCTTAGCAATTCATCCTATAAAATTTATAATATGAAATGGCTTTCTGAAAGACTTAATATTACAGCTTTAATAGGCTAAAGATAGTGGCTTCAAAAGCTTTTTCGACAGGGAATGACTAAAAGGAACCACTTGTTAAGTGAATCCAAAGAATTCCTCTGCTAATAGTAAATAGGAGAAATTGGTTTCTTTTAAACAAGAAAAAAAAAACAAAACACACAAAATAAGAAACGGTATCAGATAAACAAAGCATCTGCACTGAACTGCTTTCTTTATGATAATTTAAGAGATAGTAAGCAGAATGAAAACAACGTTAAAAACTATAGTCTTGAAGTAATCACTCATCTGTTTTATATTGATATGGATCAAATTTGTATACTGTTGGGAGCTCTGGAAGTTGCACAGCATTAAATTAGTATTCATTACACACATGGCAGAGGGAAAAAAAAAATGTGGCAGGAAATGAAAAGGAGTGCTGTGTGGGAAGAAATACCAGAGCTTAACTATAACTGGGAATTTTAATTTTTCTCAACCTTCCAGATGCTAACTTCACTTGAAGCCTTCCAGGTCTTGTTTTGGAAACCAATAACTAGCTGCTCTATATCCTTTTCTCATTTCACTTGAGGGTTTAGAGTTCTGTCACATCACATCTCCCACCCAAGAACCCTTCTTCCTCTTTGAGGACTTCTGCATCTTGCAGTCACCCCTCAGACAGAAGCATCTCCAATGATCTCTGGTCATTCTCTCCACTTGCCAGCAACCTCTCATTCTACTGTGCTTTTCACAGCTATGGAAACAACAGTAACAAGCACCTCAGGCTGTTTTTTTCAAGTTAGTGCTGTTTTAGAATGATTTGTAATGTGCAAAGCAGCACTTTCATGCAGTCTAGCTTTGCTGAGCAGAGCGAGTGTAAATTCATGAAGTTACTTCTACAGAAATAACAATCTTGATTGTTATTTTATCCAATATTTTCTCCATCCCTATTCCATTCTTACCCAGTATTTTGGATGCTTCTTTACAGATTCTCTTTGGTCATGGAACACAACTACAAGGTGCCTCCTTTGATCCCAGAAACTTTTTTGGGGGGATGCAGAGCTAGGCCTTCAGCAACGTTCAGCAAATAACCGGTCCTGTATTTACTACAGTGATGAAAAAACTTACAATTTTGCTGAGTTTTTCTCACATTTCTCTTAACTGTCTAGCACACACAGAGCTGATACTTCACAGACAGATTATTTAATATGTAGCATAATTAATCTCGGTGGTCTCCTTCTTCATCTGCTTGTTTTTACGTCAAGAGGTCATGAGACCTCTTTTTCTTCACCACTTCCTTACTTTCTCCAAGACAGAGATGACACAAATCTTTCATAGGTAGATATTCTTCCTTACAGTGTACCCTAATAGCATACCACTGACACTGAATGTCCTGTCACAATTTGGATATACAGTGGCTGTTTAATGAGTATCTTCACTATTTTAGAAATTGTGTTGTGGACTCATTTTGACACAAACTGATAGCATTCAATATTTTTCAGGTACTTTAACTCTTTGGGCTTCAGAACACTTCAGTTACTATGGATACTGTAAAGCCAGCAATTTTAAACAGGTTTATCCTCAAAACATGATCCTTTTGTTTCGTCCACCAAAAAGAGCATACACCTTTATTTAGGAGTTCTTTGTATTTTAAAAAAGTATATTAATTACTAAAATTTCTTAACAGATGAATTTGATCAAATGCAATCTTACCACTGATCACTTGAACAAATAATCAGCTTCACAATCCTGCCTGCTTGAATTATTGATTTTTTTCTATCAAGCCAAATGGAAGTCCAGGTGATGCATATAATTACCACAGCTAATGTTATTACTGCATGTGAACTGATTACTATAATCAGGAAAGTATGTGTTTGTATTAAAAAGAAAAGTAAATTGCCTTCTGGGTTTTAAGGAATAAAAATAACACAAAGATCAAAAAAAGAATTGTTAAGCATTAAAATATGTCACTAAATATATTCTCTGCATAAAATTAAGATTTTTTTTTTTTTCTAAAGAAATAATATTCAGTAACATATGGCTAGGAGTGAAATAACAAAGAAATAAAAGAAAATTCTCTAAATACAGCTTTCCTAAAGATGGTATTGTATAACATATCCTTCTAAAACACTGAAGTTTCCTCTTCTATTCCAGTAACTTCTGCTCCTTAGATCACCCCTCCCATTAGCCTCTTTCAACATCTAAAATAAAACCTAAGCTCCCTCACTAATAATACACCTTGTTTTTTATAGAGAACTGTTCAGTCTTTCTTTGATTTTAGAAATTATTACTACAGGATCAACACCAAAGCTCTAATATTCATTGTATTTTTACTAATGGAATAGGAAATCAAACAGATTACCGTGGGAAATGACCCCACATATGTCCAGTAGATAAACCAGTTTCTCATAAGCATTTTATACATAAGCATTTTATAGCGTCTCATAATTCCATGCAGTTTATTAAACAGCAAGGTTAGTAGAAAACTGTGAACGATGGCCGAAGTAATAGAGTTATTATTATATTAAGTATTGCTCAACTCACAGAAGAACACTCCCACAGTCAGGTTGTTGAAAACTGCCCTCAATCACTGATTTGACTTGCTAAAATAACAGAAAGTTCAATTCTACTGAAAACAAGCAAACAAAAAAACCTAAAACACTCATTACTTGTTTGCATTCCATAATACAGTACAAAGTGGTTTACAGTAACCAATCTAATTTAGGCACCGGGAGGAAATTCTGCTGTTACATGAAGCTGGTTATCTATGTGTTCAAGATATTTCAAATGAGAAAAATAATGTAAGGGAGAGGGAGGGAGAAAATGGAAAAACTAAGTTAGAGGCTGATTTGTAAAGCTATAGCAAAGAAGATTCCTTTCTTCCATTGCAAAATTAGAAGTTGGAGTCTTTCTTTTGCTTGCTTAGCTTTTCTATAATTTCTGATATAATTTAATACAGATCTTCCCAGTGCTCCTGTAATAATGATAATATGCAATCATAAAAAAATTTCCTAATGAATAGAAAATATAAAATCAAAATAAGAACTGAGAAGTGATTTATCATTTTCAACTGTACCACTCTGTTTTCAGGTACAGTAAGAAGAACTAAAGATAGAATTCCATATACTTTCAAAACATATGGAGCTAATTTGGTCCCTGAATTTTAATGGTCACATCTGCAATTGATTAGAAAGAAACTTTATAAATAAAGAAATAAAATGAAATACAAATATACGTCTAACATTATTTCAGAAACATTAAGTATTTCCAAATAATAATTTTAAAGACACAAATGACAAAAACCTTCTAGAAGACCACATCTTTTGTTTAACTTCATAGCCTAATAGTTCCCTATTTCATATTTTTTTCCTCAATTTAATATTCAGCTTTTTTTTCTTTTGAAATTTAATCTTTCCATCTGTACTACTGATAAGAGTACAGTGAGATAAGTGAGATAAGAACACCAGGGGAAAGCCACGCTCCCAAACTGATTTAATGTTAAACAAACAGTGTTTATCGGAACCATAGAATAGGCACTGGACTGGGCTGCCCAGGGAGGTGGTGGAGTCATCGACCCTGGAGGTGTTCAAGGAAAGTTTGGATGTTGTGCTGAAGGACGTGGTTTAGTGAGAACTATTGGTGATCGGTGGATGGTTGGACTGGGTGATCCTGTGGGTCTTTTCCAACCTTGGTGATTCTATGATTCTATGAAATAGTACAAGTTTTAATGTTTAAGAAAGAAGGTCAAAAGTAGAGATGATAAAAAAAATCTTTGACCTTCTTTGGATTCAGAAATGTTTATTTCTCCATTTGTACACTATCATATTAGAATCTGAACTTCTTATAAATGTGTATAGTCTCCAATGACATAGAATATGGTGACTTCACAAGAAGTTCTAAAATTTAAGCTGACAGCTTTGTATGAAAGATAAATACAATCTACCAGATATAACAGACTTCAAATGTCTTCTAAACAACCTAGATAACTTCAAGTTTCCTTTCTTCATCTGTTTTCTCCCATCATAGTTATAAATCCTCTTTGGTTTATTTCCAGATTAATTTTTTTATTTTTTTTTTAAACAAAAATCTCACCATCTGCAACACTCATCTCCAAAAAGGAAACTAAATATGTTTGTGAAAGCAGATTACTTGTGAAGATTTGGGGAGGAATTGAATGCGTACATACAATTAGGGAGAGATATATTTACCTGTCCCAGAAAATAAATTTATAAATTGATTTCATCTTCTTGTTTATTGAACTCAACTCTATTTTTAACTGGGGAGATTAAAAACTGATTTTGAGCATCACAGAAACTAGTTGATTAAAAAAACAACAAAAACCCACAGGGAAACAGGAAAACCAGGAATTCTACTTGTACCCGGTTTTGCTTTAAAAAAAGATCTCAAATCACTAGGGTGGCTAAGTATAAAAGAAACTGAAACAGCATGGAAAGGAGGGGAAAATATTTTTCCCTTTACATTTATTTTTTTATATAAAAGTTAAGGAACAACTTGTGTGAAGTCTATTTAAATTGTTAGCCTGAAAAATAACACAGTTGAGAAGATGAGCCAAAGCTCATTCCCCTTCCTTCTTCCCCTGAAATCAAAGTAGCAGAGCCTTAAACTTCACTCTGAAGAATCTCTAAGTTTAGTCACAGAATGCTGACAAGTGCAGAAACAGGAAAGTATCCTGTTGGATAAGGAGGAAATTACCCATTTGCACAAGCATCCTAAGGATCACACCACACGCTCATAAATCCTGATTTGAGTGTCCGCATGCAAGCTCAAGCATACATAAGGTTTCTTTTCAGGGAAATACTACTGAGAATGGTAGGAAGGAAACCACGCATAGGGCTGCGAACACACTTTCTACAAAGACCCACAAATAAGAATTTAAGTAGCATGCAGTGTATTTGTATAAATTTCTGATGTATGTTTCCATTCACTGATATTTTTCACCCTGTAACAGAAAAAAAAATATACCGGCAGATTAGGAAATCTAAGAAAAGTTGATTAGATAGTAGGGGTGCCAAGAAATGAAACTTGCCATTAGCATTCAGAAACATTGTACAATGGGATGGTGGCTAGAAGAATATGATAGATAGAACTTGCTTTGGGTATGGAAGTCTTGGAACTGAAGGATAGTGCTGTTCATAGAAATACAAGAAAAATTACTTCACTAGGAAAGGTATATCAATGAGATTTAATCCAGATGAGTATAAATCTGGTTTACCACAAAATTCTACCAGATTTCTGCATAGAAACGAGATATTTTATAAAAATATTAAAACATAAATATTAGCAGACTCCTAAATGACATTGTCAAGAAAAATATAGGAATCAACATGTTTGACTATTCAGACATATTAAGGCCTTAAATACCTCCAATACATCTAATCAAAATAATCTAGAAATAACGAAGGTTTGTCTGACATACATTCACTCCCTAAACTCATCAAATGAAATCTCAGAACAGCAGAAAAAGACACTTAAAAAGATAATACATCAAATCTTGAAGACAAATTAGTCACTTAAGGTTAGGCAACTTACTTTAGAGAAGAAACAGCTGTATTATCATTAGGACAAAATTCTCATGATCATATGGTCACCTGTATAAAATATTCAGCTACCTCAACTTTAATGAACATTTTATCTTCCTGACTAAATTCATTACCTGCAGAACTGACAAGTCTTCTTGGTATGACCTCTTGGTCTTACACTTCAAAGCTTTGCTCACCAGGTGAAGAACTGAAAGTCAAATGACATTTTTTGTCCAAGTGCTCTCTTCCAATCTCTTCTGTTTTCAGTTTACTGACTACCTCCTTTAAAAACAGAAGTTACATGTCCTTCCCAACTTCAAAAGTGCCCAAGACTAAGTCAGTTAGCCTAATTGAATTATTTTGTTTTTTTTCTGAAGTATGTTAAGCTGTAAGCCTTTGTTTTGCTATTGTAACCTCAGGCTACAGAAAATGAATTCGCTGGTACCTTTGAAGGGAGAGATGAAGTAAAATTCCCCAAGTGCAAAATCAAACAGAAAAGAAAACCTCTTCTGGTTTGCTTGAAATATACATCTTGTCCTGCTGTTCCTTTAATGTTTTCTTTTATGATAAGAATCAGTGAAGGGCAGGTAAAGGGTTTTTCTTGCCCCCCAAAAGTATCAGTTTATTATAAAAGTGTATTGATGATTGCAGACCATCAGAACTCAGATTAATCCACTTGTTTACGTCAGATCAATGCTCTTATTTACGTGTCAGATCACATAAGAGGAGGTTCTATTTTTTGGCTTCCCACACTCTTCTAACATTTTAGCACATTTTTGTGCATCACTGTGAAGCCAGAGCCTCCTGTGGTTAGTTTGTTGACACAAGACACTTTTTCTCTTAAGCTATGCAGTCTGGCTTGCATTCAGTTGAAACTAACGAAGAATGATTTTTAAATTGCCAATGCGTCATTACTAAGATGAACACTTTAAAACAAACCAGGTCTCTGCACTTAGTCACTCATTTCAAGCTCCAGACTCTTCCACAACTTAAACTGTCTTGACATGTGGAAATATTTGCAAATGCCCACAGGCTTCAAAAGAGTTCCTTCCCAGATTAAAGTAAATCTCAGGCAAAGAAACAGCTTTTTCTAATTGTAGCCACTTTTTAGACAACACAAAACACCCTCAATTCTCACATCCCCCTACAGTCCACGTGGCAAAAACAAGAATGGGCACACCTTTAGGTTATAATGAGACACTACAAGCTAACAGGTGGAGTTCACTAATTAAGAAACACATACCTGAAAACTCAGGACCAGAATTTAAAGTAATCTTCTAGGTAAGAGAACGCCTTTTATGCTTCAGTTAGGAAAACGTGTTAGATTTTACCCTATTCACTCTTCATAGAAACGGAGAGTGTATCTGTACGCTGTAATGAGAGGACAAGTTCTCAGCTGAAAGCTTATTGAAGAGAACGCTGGGAACAAAAACAGCTTCTCCATAGAAGATCTTATAAAATTTTAAAATACTGTATTGATGCCCTGTATCTCCCAGTAAACTCGTCAGAGATTGGCCTCAAAAAAAATGAGCGAGAGAAGAGAGGTCAAGGTACCCAACCCCAGAGATTTGCAGTGCAGATTTCAAGAGACTGATGGTTGCATCTTTAACTCCAAAAAAATCAGTAAAACCCATCTCTTTACATAAGAAAAATACTAAAAAAAAAAAAAAAGAGCATCTATCTTAAAGAAAAAAATTGATTTTACAGTCTTCTCCAACATTCAACTACTATACCTATATAAGTATTAAAATGATTTTTTTTTTTCTCCATATTTTAAGGCAAAGTTCAGAAAATTCCCATACTATTTTGAGCTCAACATCTGACAAAACATTTCAAAGACCTGCAGGAGACAATGAAGTTTGAGTATACTTGATGAGCCATAAAATATAGCAGTATTAAGCATAAAGTATTTTTTCTAATTTTATAATTTAAAATTGCTTTTTTTTTTTAAGCAATTTGCATAGTTTGACACCAGAATCATAGAATATCCTGAGCCAGATAGAACCCGCAAGGATCATCAAGTCAACCAGCTAAACAAGGCAGTCAGACTGGTAGAAACAAAGGATATCTGTAAACTTATTTTAGTTAGTGTTGGTACAACCATTTAAAGATTACTAACAAAAAAAAATTTATAACTCCTGGTTAATATAGCTTGATATACTCTAATTCATATAATTTTCAATACTATTTTTTCTTGACTAAAGCTTTTAAAAAGATCTTGACATTTCTATAAATAAATGGGCTATTTACAGAAACTTTGATAGTTTTTCTGTCAATCCCCGGATAATAGAGCCAATCTCTCAGCTACTTGTTGAGACGAGAGTTGTTAAATACCATGCGTTTCAATCATCTAAAAATGCAGATATTCACATAGGAAGAACTGCTTTGTAGGGTGAGAGGAAGTATCAATAATTAATAAGTATGTATTATTTTAATTACTTTAAATCACTGTATTATGAAGACTGTCATATTTTTAGAGATTTTAGACATTTTAGAGCTTATACTAGTCTACACTGAAAAAAATCTCATTTAAATCACTAGTAAAGATATTATTCGCAGCTATTTTTTTTTTTACATTAACAATTCTCAGACAAAACTCTTGCCGCCTCTAGCTACAAACAGCCACATCTCACTTCTACTAGCAGATGAGTTGATGGGAAACTCGCATTACAACACATACTTCAAAATGTTAAAGAGCCAGCCTTCAGGCTTTCAGCCCCCTGAGCTCAATTTGGTATTACCTTCAACAAAATTTGAATCAATACAGTGTTTTGGATATATTTGTATATAAACACTAGCTAGCAAAAAATCCTGGATTAGCCTTCCATATGCTAAAAAAAAAAAAACTGTATTTGATAATTACTTTTAACTTATTTGCAAAATAATGGATTTAGTAGGGATACATATCTGGGAGATTCAGTAGTGTAGATAAAATAGAGCTCCAAGTAGCTCTGATGTCTTACAAGGAGAAATTCCTTCTTTTTGCTTTCCAAATATCCCTCAGTTTGCTTTCTCCATTCCTGCCCAAAAAATACCAGCTCATTTCAGAAGGAGATAAGTTGCACTGAAGATTCAGGCTAGAGCTGTGGTTAGCAGTGCCTATCCTTTGGAGAGCTAAACACGAGAATTATTTGATCTGGAAGAGGAGCAAGATAAATACTCTTTTTATAGGAAACAGTGCCCAAGTATTCCTAGGAATTGAAATATTAAGAAGAAAGCAACTTGCAGGGTACTAACTAAGGGTAGCTAAAAATTCCTCCGTGTTTTCCAAAATTACTCTTTTAGACAAGCATGAGTGTCATCTTTTATATTTGCAGGAAGCTTTCTTTCCATTCATGCATTTATTTGGGAAAGAATCTAATGTTAACATAAAGCAGCATTCCTGAACATTACACAAACTCCAGAATAAAAAGCAATCATCAAATCTTTCACTTTTTTCATTCGTCAGTGTTGAGTATAACCACACATGCACACAAAATCACTGTATGTATAAAAATGCGCAGCATTACCTTCCATGCCATCTCATCAATGCATACTGTGGTTTGACTCTGTGTATGCCAATCACGAGGAAGGAACTGACTTGGATTTTACGTTCATTCAGTTTTTCAGATTCTTAACAGGATAGTGAAGGGACACCCCAAAACCATAGTTCCTCAGAAGACATTTTTCTTCACAGTGACATAAAATACCTCAAGGTGGATGAATTCTAACACATGTTTTGATATAAGAAACAGCCTTCAAACAGGAGAAAGAAATGTACGTGTGTTTGAACAGTTTGTGAGAAGGAAGAGCTATTAAAAACAAAGATTTTTTTCCTTCCTCTGAGTATTGTGAAAGAGTTCTGCAGAGAACCAACAAGATGTGCTTTAATTGACCACTTTCTATAAATTCAGACCTCAGTATAATAAGTTCTATTTTACTGAAAAATCGATCATAAATATCACAGAATGGTTTGGGTTGGAAGAGACCTTTAAGATCATCTAGTTCCAACCCCCTTGCTTTAGGCAGGGATACCTCTCTATAGAACAGGTTGCTCAAAGTTCGATCCAGCCTGGCCTTAAATGCCTCAAGGGAAGGGGCATCCACAAAATCCAAGATTTTCCCCTCTGATCTGTCAGTGGTTTATGGGCTGGTTTGGCCCAGTTCCATGAGTAGCAGGGCAGGGGGACCCACAGACCCATACCCTGGGAAAGAGAAAAAAGGGAAAAAGAGTAGAGAGATGGGCCTAAAAACAAACCAGTGGCAATGATCTGAGGAGAAACAAACTAATTTACTTAATAAGATATTGGAAAGCAAGATAACACACTATAATACAATATCATTAGAATTGAAGCAAATAAATCAAATAAAATGAGTGTCCGAAAGCCAAAGGCCTTACTCTAATGCTGAGGCGAGACAATATAGGGAGCTCACACACTGTCGAGATCAAAAGGGAAGGTCAAGTGACCTACGAATAGCATTTATCTTTTCCCTCTGGGCAGAAATGTTAGAAATTCTAGACAAAATAAAGCTTTATTGCATGTTTTAACAAAAAGAATTTGATGGGTGCTAAACTTACATTATCATATAGTCCAAAGTGTTATACAAGCCCAAATTGCTCAGTGAGTGAAGGCAACCTTTTATTCTTTATTCAAGGTTGATTCCCTGACTTAAAGCACTGAGTAAGCACTGTCTCTTGTTCAGACACAGGTAAAACAATCATGCCACAGGCAATCAGCTTTGGAAAACAAAAAGTCGAAGGAGGAACTTTCTTTCACTACAGAATATTTTCAGTTATCAAACACTACTGCAGACAGTCATAGGCTGCAGATCTCTACTGTTCTGGAAGCTTGGAAGGACATATGTCTTTGTACACAAATTGAAAAGAACAAAGTGATTCCTTATGAGACCATCAGAGCTCTCTCACAGAGCTGAAATGAAGAAAGAGTTCTGGATGGGTGAAAGTATACAGCAGCCCTGAATGGAGTGCAGAGCTGACCTACCAAAAACTTGTGCGCATTCTTCAGTTTGGTTCTGTATTGATATTTTAGCTATCTTGTAACAAAAAAAACAAACACTTTTTTCTCTTTTTCTCTCCTTTTCATTCATTTTCAATAAAAACAAACCATTGGAAGTAAATTAACGAAGAACCAAATGGCAAAGCAGATTGGATTGCTCCTACCAAATGGTGTTTCAAACAATCTAATTAGTTGACAAAATGGACCAACATACACTGAAATTAAGTAAGCAATTAAGTGCTGTGTATCACAGAATGGAGAGGCATCAGTTGTACAAGACTGTAGTGCACGATACTTTGCTTTTAGCTCTCTAGTAAGTCATCTGTCCTGAGGGAAGAATAAAATGAATCAGTAAAAGATGACTTCTTCATATTGAAGTATCGCCATTTTCATCCTGATTTTATGACAAGTCAGAAAATCTGTTAAGTATTAATAATAACTATCAGGAAAATATATGCCTCAGTCTTTGATGTTACCAGCACTTAACCACTTACCACAAAATCTGGTTTTAAGATTTGCATATTTCCTACACTCCTAAACCCATTTCCTAAACTCAAAAGCTTATATAATAAAACAAATAGGAAAACAAAGAAACAAAAAAAAAAACATTATTTGTATAAATTGAATTTAACTTTAGATATCAAGATGGGAAAAGAATAATGTACTTGATTTCGCAAGAAGCAACTCAAAGCATACATTTATCATCAATCTACTCTTTTTCAACTTTTTCAGAATTCAAAGTCACATCCCAAGCAGAATTATTCACACACCCGCATATATGTGCATAAATAATCACAAAAGAAAGGCAAAAAGAAAGCATCTTACACCATGAGATACTAACGCTATTAAATCTTCAGCATGCTTTCAAGATACTTTCTTGAATATTTCCTTCTCCCATTATTGTGCATATCTGAATCCAAATGGATCCAAGCAAAATAATAGCTTAAATGCTTTGGAAAGTACATCATAATCAGTGGCTGACCACACGTGTTTGTAATTCAAAATATAGTGAAAATGGCACCATGGATTTAAGGACACCAAAAACTCCCAACATCTCTAAATAAAATTCAACTCACTTGAGCAGTAGTTTTCTTCCTGTGCTCTCAAGGAAGTACTTCTATTACTCTATCAGAATCTTAGAATCCTTGGAGTTGGAAGGGACCTTTAAAGGTCATCCAGTCCAATTTCCTATTACTATCAATGTATCTACTAATTCAGACATTGCAACTCAATATGGCAACACACAAATCAAATTTGTTTTCCTAATGCCTTCAGTATGTGAAATAGGTCTCATAATTGGGTTTCTATATTTATATCTCAATCACTGCTATGCTTAGATTAAATTTTAATAAAAATACATGTGTGCTTATATACATCTGTAAGTTTTTATGTATAACAAATGCTAGCAAATAAAATGTTTCTTAGATTTGTGCAAGACTCTACTTCTTTGCTGCCAACTTGGTGACAGCTTATATTGTTTTATTCCGTGACAACAATTTGCAAAGCACAATATTCAGACCAATATTTTTTGGCAACATGAAGAAAAAGCTTCTTGAAAAAGTCTTAATTTTTTCCAGTACAAATTCAAATTTTGAATTACTATGTGACAACTTGCTTATAAAACATATTTTGCGCATAAGCTCTGTTAAATATTTTTAGTAGTTTTTTGAAACTATTTTCATTTAAAGATACATTGCATTTAAAATAAGTTTCTACATTAGCTGCTCCTGTGATGTGGCTTTCGAGATTCTATTCCCAAAAGCTAAGAAAATTTGAAGATCAGAAAGTTGAGTATTCAAGCATACCCATTATTAAATTCTGATAGTTTCAGGAAGCCAATTTTCCAGTTAGGTTTAAGCAAAATGATACAATTACTAGTAAACAAACTATGAAAAAAATAATAATTTAATAATTCAGTATTCATCTCAGACATCAGTATCTATTGATAAAACAGTGCCTTAAAACAGAGTAATGCAGCTCACAGTTTCATAAGAAAACAAACTCATTTAACTTAAGAATTCAGCTCTACTTATTCTTTTATGAGATACATCAGCATTCATTACTTTCTTCATGCACACTTTGTTTGTCCAAATGGCAGATTTTGCATATAATTTGTTGTATTGCTATTGCCATACTCAACCAATCTCAACTTCTATGTTTTCTTCTTCATTTGTAAAGAAAAAAATACTGCAAAAGGGAGGTCAACTACTAACTACTGCTGAAGAAGCTGAACAGGTCCCTTTCATATCTAAGAACCCACTAAAGCAGTGCCCCTCGGTTTTGAAGAAGAAATTAAAAAGAAACCTATTCTGTAAACTGGGGTACAATAAGTACAAGATTTAATTTTCAATTATGTGTTTGTTTGTTTTTAAGTTGTCCTTCCTCATATATATACTTAAAGATTACGTGACCTGGTCTAAGCAAAGTTTCCAAAGTGATAAATTTGCAGCATACCCAAGTTCTCCGATTCTGATGAATTTCTTTTCATTGTGGAAGACCAAAAAAGCAGGTGAAAGTGTGGGAGCAAGCTAATAATGTTTGCTGAAATTAATATTTGCAGGAAAAACTGAACTAGCTTATCAAAACTAACTAATCATAGCTTTGACTGAAAGCTAGAAGAAAATAGCCCGATTTCCACTTAACAATAAATCTTCTCTTACATGTGTATTATTGTATCTCCTCTGTGCCAATTAAAGCCTTCCAAATTAATTCAGAATTTATGTACATGGCAGAGTGAATCAGCTCATGCTATATGTCAGCATAAGTTTCCAAGTGTCACCATACTTCCTCAAATCAGGTTTTGGACTTTAAAAGCCGTAGTCTTCAAGGGTTATAAAATAAAATTGAAATTAATCACAATTTGTAAAACAGAGCATCATATATTATTTTCCTTTACCATCTGGCTGTTTTTGTGTGTGTTTTTTTTTCCTTCAACCAACCTGCCAAAGATTAATTCTCCTTGAGGCAGTATAACTTGAAGCTGATTACACCAGCAACAAAGAAGTGCTCTGTGGATATATACTACAAGCATACTACAGCCTTATTTCAGAACAGTGATATATAGTGTGCATGCAGTATGAAAAATGGAAAGTGAAAACCACTTCTCTAACAAATGGCATTTCAATAGCTTTAATAGCAAAAGCAATACAAAATCTTTGCAAAAGATGGGTATAGTATTCAGTACATTAAAATGCTGGTACTCAGGCTCACTGCTGTTGCTACACAAGCATTACGTTTTCAACTGAATTTCATAGTATTTCTGAATATGTTATTTTCTCCAGCCATTTTAAAAGGTCTCTGAATGCTGAAAAAATGAAGGACTGCTTGTTTATTAAAGAGAACTACTGAAAATCTTCCGCACACACTGCCAGATATGGCACATTCTTTTACATACCAAGAGGATATAAATATTAAAAGATTAGCTTGTGGTACACTGATTTTTTTTTTTTTTTTTTTAAATCAAGAAAAAGGAAGTCGAGATGGCTGTTCTTACTGCCCTGGATGCAGTAATGGACACTCTAGGGCAGGTGAAGTGCTCTCTGAGCGCTCATTGTGAGTGGCTTGTGTACCCGGGTCTCAAGCAATGAGCAAGAGGCAAACTCCAGCATGATGGGACAAGTGATTTTGTTCCAGCCAATCACTGACTGATTTCTTCATTTTCTTTTGTTTTCCCTTTTCTTTTAAACCTTGGCTGTGTTCGAAGCAAGGGCTTCAGTAAAACTTTTCACAGAATTTTGTGCAATACAAGGGCTTTAGAAAAGAATAACAAATGCTTCCTCTTCACAAACAACCAGATGCGATAAAAAGCTTTAACAAAACTTAGCAAAGAATCATTTCTCCATAGATTCCATGCATTATATTCTGGACATTGGGTACAGAACTTTATTCATTTATTGCCACATTCTAAATTAATAGCTTCATCATAAATAAAATTAATGTGAACTTCACAAGTGAAGGACAAACAACATTCTTTCTCCTCCCAGTTACAAAGGGGGTTACAAAGCTCACATCTGTGTGGTGCTTACAGCAGCTTACAGCCAGTTTATCAACTTGTATGCTACATGAAACACAGTTCTCTGAACAAGAAAGGGATTTCAGAGAACTATTTAATTATGATCAGGTGAGAAAGACAGTCAGAAACACTACTGCTAACATTTCCAGAATGCTTTATATAATTAATACACCCAATAAGTCTTTCATTACAATTCAGAGATATACTCCAAACCTATCTCTGCAGACTCTTCCCTTCTATTTATGTTACAATCAGAGAAGCTAAGTTTTTTTTTTTTTTTAAGTTTAGTTCCAGACATAGCATAATGGCTTGCAGGCTTACAGTGCAAATAAACTTTAGACTTACAATAAAAAGAATTAGAAATCACTACCTGCTGATCTTCAAATGAGATTACACAAATGTTTTAAGCACATGCCATGGTGGTAATATAGAACTGGGCAACTGTATGCACAAGTAAAATGCATGAGCAATGTGGATGCTTGCAGAGGGATAAACAAACTCTTGCAGAATGTTACGAATGATGCATCTTGTTATAAGAAAAAATGAACGGCTACACTAAAAAACAACCCAAACCTTATTATTCCATATATTAGATTAGTAAAACATGATAATTGATGAATCAACAACATAGTATTTGAGCTACTTTTAAGATTTTTCTACAACACATAGCAACATGAACAGCTACTCACTAAAGTAAAGCAAGCATGGTGATTCAAGCACTGAAAATAGCACAGTCAAAAATACCCTCCCTTTCTCTACAACGCATTAGAAAAATTGATAAGCAGTTTTGTAAAGCATTGCACAGACACAGATTCAGGTAGATGTGGTAAGTATCAGACACAAAGCTCTGAATTGGCATAAAACAACTTCAAGAACATCAGTATAAGTTTGTCTCCAACTCAAGCATTTTATTTCTGTGCATGGACATGAGAGGGTCTCACCAATCCAGAGTTACTGAGATCATGCGTATTTAATAGCAACAGCAAACATAAGTCATAAATAAATGTTCCTTTCAAATCCTTTACAATCTATTAAGGAATGCAATACTTAAACTTTGCAGGATTGATTTTTGTTGTTGAGGTTTTTTCGTGTGTGTGTTTTATTTAAAAGCTTTATTCTCGGTTTTCAATCTTTCTGTGAGTAGACATTGCATTCTTCTGCGTGACTTTCACTTCTGTGATTTATCTGGCTTTGGAAAAAATGTGATGAATAAAGCCAACAGCTTTGATCTTTATTTTAAAAGTAAGGAGCTTAAAAAACTCATAAAAATATAATCCAAAATGGTTGCACCAAATAAAACAAAAATCATACCTATCTTTTTCAATGCTTCAGCACATCCAGCATTGACACAGATAAAAATATAAGCGTGCATTAAAAAAAGAAAAAATACAAGGAAACAACTGTGGACACTGCAACTACAAGGGCTTAACAGCTCTTCCTTTAGTAATGTCACATATTAGTATACTTTTATTTGTGATGTTTGCAGTTTGTCTTCAACGCTAACTGATGAAGAGAAAATTCTGAAAACAACATAAAACATAGTAGATATCTGCTTGCTCTTGTTTATTTTATTTTTTATCCTGCTCAACTGCTTCAACTGGATGCTTAGTTTGAAAATGTACCTTTTTTTCCATTTTATTTAGTATACCAACAATAGTGGCCATGGCATATGAGAAACATTGCTAGGATGTTGGAGTGGGTCTTTTTACAGTAAGGAATTGGGCTACGTGACATGGGGGAAAAAAAATGTGGCATAGCTAGTGTTTATTAATAGTCAGCAATATCTTAATTCCAGGGTGTCTATCAGAATGCTTTGTTATAATACCATTAACTTTCAAGAGAGACTAAGAAGCTGGGCTAGTCTTCAGTTTCATTCAAAAACACAAGCAGCAGCAAATTGACTGCAAGCCCTACAGTAGCAAGGAATACATTTGCAAGCTACTTTTGGCCAAATGATGAGATGAAAAATTAAGAAAAACATGTATTTGTTTCTTGAAAAAGCCAAGCAACAAGCAGTGGAAGATTCCACAGGTCCACATCTCCTCAGATAATGTTTTGCCTTTCCTAAAATATTTCTCAAGCCAGACAATACCTTAATTTAATTAAAAGAAATGAAAGAACATATTTGCATGAGAAAAATCAATGAGATGAGCTGTCAGAAGAAATAAACTATTGCATTTGCACCAAAACCTACAGACAGCAGAGTAAACAAAGTTTATTCTAAACATTACCACAAATAGAAGCTAAAGTTACTTTTAATAATAGTTTTTGAAAGTGTACTTCTATTGAGTAACTGTGTCAAATACCTGTCAAAACTCACATAAAAAAAACAAGACTGCTTTCCTATAAATATAACTATTGTTTCCAAATAAGGCTTATTTTATTTTGCTCTTTTTCCTTTCTTTGGAAGGGATGCAAAGTCTTTGGAAGACAGATGCAAAACAAGATCACTGAAACTTCCATAAATTGCCTCTTCCCCATACTCTCAAACTGAACTACATTAATCAAAAGCAAACGATTTCTCATTTATTGTATAAAGAATCCACTTTGCACATTTAACAAATCCCTCTATGACCATATTAACATTAGTACTTATGCACAGATCCAGCGGACAAATTACAACTTACCCTGGACACATTTATGTCCCAAATTGACCCAGAAAATTAGGTTGAGAACGATCAAGTCCTACCAATTATTTATTTAATTTACTTGATAACAAGGAGAAAATCTCATCCTAATGAGAAAAACTCTAATAGAAATATACCTCTCCCCATTCAGAGAAAGAAGAAAAAAAGTAAAACCCATGGAGTTTAATAGATATTAGAGTTATTTCTGTGATCCTCTTATCTCTTAGCCTGCAGATGGATGGACCATTTAATGAAAAACAACAGTCTCCCTCATATCAACACCCTAAAGAGCAACCAATTTCTTAACAAAAAAATAACTGAAATACTTCAGAAGTGCTCTGATCACGTTATGTGTTGTTTCCAACCGGAGCCTTATAAAATACTTCCAATTGTATTAAAATGAGCTCTCTACTCCTTTCTTCAATAACTAACTTGTTGAAATTCAGTTTACTGGTTAATGTGCACAAAATCATTATTACAATAGCATAAATCATAGCTGTATTACTGAAATATTCAAGTCACAATTCAATAATTCTTCTTAGACAAGTCTCGAATAATCACGAGATCACAAATACACCTCTTGCTATTTCTCCTTTTCTGCATTTCTAGGAGTTTCTAACCATACGTAATAAAAATTAGACTATCAAAATAGGTTTCTTATCATTTGAATCAGAGTGCCAAACCCTGACCAGATCGTCACTATTTCAATAAAAAACTTCTGCAAACTAAGATATCTAACATGATTTGTTTTTACATAGTACAATATGCAAGTCCTACTTATCACAGAAATATTCTGAATGAAAAAAACTTCAAATGCATCCACTTCAATTTCACTTTAATTTCATTATTCCTTCTGTTAGTTTTTCCGATTATTACTTTTTTAAACTTAATATATTAATGTTACCATTTCAGGAAATTTCTTATATATTAATTACCGTTTTTCCAGATCGGCATCAATGCTTTAAACGAATGGAAACAATCATTTCCCTAAATTAATTCTAAATGAGTAGTGTTCATATGATTCGTATAAATAAGCCTTCTTGTTCTGCCTGTAACTTTATAATTTAATCTGCCTGTTGCTTTTGTGCTTTAACATATCTTTCAATTCGACAAAAGCTACTACTTCTCCCATCTCCATCACCTCTGTAAACTCTAATGTTGTTCAGCCCATTATATTTTACATTACGTTTCAGTCTTTTGTTTATTTTTGCTCTTCTTGCTTTGTTAAGAGTCAAACATACCTTGCATTCAATATTTCACCCTTCCACATACAACATACCATCTACTTCCAAGTGTGAAGAGGAGAAAACTAGACTGACTTCCAAGTGTGAAGAGGAGAAAACTAGACTGATTGGTACTGTGGTAGTTAATTTATTTGCAGCTGGACAAGTGGTGTACTAAAGAATGCAGATTATGTTGAGGTATTAATAACTGTATGATAAATATGACAGAAGATATTTTAAGTCATAAAACTTAAACTTCCTGCTCTTATACTCGTTGCATAAAAACACTGGTTCTGTAATGTATATGTAAGTGACATTCAGCTTGCAGGAACCTGGTTAGTATGTGGAAGCATAAATATACATTAAAAATGTAAAGGGTAAAGTAAAGAGTGTGGTATCTCCTGTCCTTCATGGGCACAAGTGCTAATTAACCCATTCAAGAACTGCAGAAAAGAAATACATCTCATCCTGAGAACACCTTTAGATACCTTCTCCGTTGCCTTCTCCTTTGTGGGTGTGCAATGCAAGCAAGCAGAGGACGTTCACATCTTGAATCACCTACAGGTTAATCTGAGACTCAAGTGTAACCAAGCCAAGCAGCTGAACATATGCTTCAGGCCAAGTATTCAAGGGCCAGCAAAAGTAAGAACTGACAATCCTATTGCTATGGGAATTCATTCCACTGTATATACATAGTTACATAAGTAGCAAGAAAAAATGTCTTACTAACATTACAAGTTGCTTCAACTATTTTTAAGCCAAAAGTGTACATTACGTTTTTAAGATAAAAATCCTCGTTTCCTTTGAGTACTGCAGTGAGGTTTTCAGTGTCAGGCTAATAATCATGATGTTTATCCACTAAGCATTCCCAGCCTATTTGTTTCTGCTTTCTGATTACTGTCCAGCCAGTTAAATTCTACAGCTTTTCAAATGGCACTAATCAGGAATTAAAAGCTACCACCAGCTTTGCTAGATACAGATTCCTGCCCAATGGTTAGAAGGGATTTTCAAAATAGGCAGTTCTTGGCCTTTCCTGATTATCCACGGACAAGCTCATAATCCAGTCCTTAGTATTTAAGAAATCAAGCAGTGAAATAAACAATGTTGATTATAATCTATTGCTCTCTCTTTTTTTTTTAAATCAAGAAATAAAGCAGAAAACTTGAGCATTCTAATCTTGAGACATCTGTGAGATTGTTTTTGTTGTTGTTGCTTGTTTTTAGTTCACCAGCAGAGATGATTTGGGAGAAGATGAAAACAAAGGCTAGGAATCCAATAAGAATTGCCTTTTAATCGGATTCAGTTATAATGGTCAGCACATTTTATGCCTAATAGTAGCAAAGAAACAGTTATAAGAATTACAATAGTTATAACAAAGTCATAACAAACCAGACTAAAATTAAGACAGTTATTGAAGAGATTTTGCAGTTTTAAAACAATAGATTTCAGTGAGAGGGAGGGGGAAGCACTTACTGCGAAGACTACATCTCCTTTTCAGATGCTCAGGTGAGAAAGCTCAGTTTAAGTCTCTTAAGACTGTGCTCTTAAGACTGGCCCATAACCATCAGAAGAAAGATCACAGACTAACAGAAATTGTTACATAATGGAGTATTTGAATTGGAAGATAATAGAGTATCCATTTGCCATTTACATTTTCAAGTAATGTAGTGTTTGTTTCAAGGGGAAAATATTTTAAGACAACATGTTTTCCAAAGCATGTCTTTGAAATAGAAATAAGATTTTAAAAGGTTATTAAATATAGCGATGTAGGAACTCTGGACTGTGGAGAAGAAATCTAGATATCATGATCGGGAATGAAGCACCCAGAATATACAAAAAGGACACATTAATAATAATTGCTTATTTTCAATTCAGACTTCACATACTAGTTGCATATTTATTCAGTTCAAGTGACTGTTGCTTCTTTTAGGACAGCCACATCTGGCCTGACTGCCCACTGCTTTCAGCTTTCTTTGTGCCTGCTTATACCCACTTGAAGTGCACAAAATGTTTCTAAATGCTACCAAACAGCAGAATTTGAACACATTTGAGCACAGCTAAACACAGATGTAAATGTTTCAGCACGGTAAAAGGACGGACTAAAATCTGACTTTTATAAGCTTGCAGGAACAGTGACGTGCTGAATTCTATTTGTAATTTTCCTACATGCCAAGCATGGAATGGAACTGCGGAAATTTACTTTATTAGTTTGAACAACATTTCCATGTAGACATAACTGAGTTTTTCTGTACTTAAACAAGGAAAAAGCTGTTACATCTAGCAGCAGCACAGTTTAATGGCAAGTTAGTAAAGTTAGTACTGTTTAAATTGGTAAATACTGAATGCAGTAACATACACACTGAGACTCACTTCCACAGGCTAAGAGGTAAGACCCTTTTCAGAATACAGATATCAAGAACAGCTGAAAGCTGTTCCTCAAATACAGCCAAAGCACTCGGATTTATAAAGGCACAGTTCCCCTATAGAACATACTTTATTTATACTAATCAAGCAGTGAAAAACAATGTTGATTATAATCTATTGCTCTTATGTACAAAAGCCAGTCCCATTTATATGACTAAAATTAACACAGTGACTCTCAAAAGTTGTACAATTTTTTAGAAGACAGGTATATATATGAAAAAATATTTTTTTTCAAATCTATTATCTTCGATAGGCTCACCCTGCTGCCATTAAGATTTGGACAGCATCTGAGTAGCACTATTTACTTTGGCCTTTTGCCTTCCATAGTTTCAAAAAACACTAAACAAGAAGTTACTTAAAAATCCTGACTACAAAGACAACAAGTGTCTGAGGAGATATGAAGAGATGAGCCACCCTCATATAAAAATTGTACTCATTAGTTATAGTAGTGCACCTTCAAAATGGTGCATCTGCTGCACAACAAGTTTTAATAGCCATCATTAGAAAGAGGAACATCATTTCCCCCCCACCTTAGATCTGAAACAATAATTATCATAATCTTGGATTTTATCTTGCAACCAGGAAAGATGCGGCACCAAAGATACTTAGAAGATTCAAGTACAACATGAGCACCAGGTGAGAATCAGGCACTTTAGAGGTTCTGTAACCTGAAGAGAATCAAACAAAGAAAAGTCTCAAAAATATCATGTTGAGACTGCATACAAATATATATACTCTTAAGAAACCATTATCTTATACAGCTGTCAGTGAGCCTTTAACAGTGTTGCACAGCAAGTGAACAATCAGGGGATGAAACCAGAAGCCACAGAAATACGAATGGAGATGACTACTTGTGGATAAATAAGGTATGCAACATTGAAAGGACTCACCTCAGGGCATAACCAAACCCATGACAAAAACAAGGTTGCTTGGATAGCTTCTCTGTGTTTCATGAAGGCATTAGTTATGCCATCAGAAAGCTGTATTCAAACAGCAAGGGTAAAAAATAAAACTCTTGATGGAGATAATTTCTCATTTTGAGGGATGGCAAGAAATAACAGGAACTTGTTCTGTAATATCAACTCTAGATTGTAGAGTCTCCTTCTCTGGAGATATTCAAGACCCGCCTGGACACCTACTTGTGCAACCTGGTGTAGGGAACCTGCTTTGGCAGGGGGGTTGGATTTGATGATCTCCGAAGGTCCCTTCCATCCCCTACAATTCTGTGATTCTAGCTATTGTGAAGGGTCACACTGTTTTGTAACAACCAGATAGCATGAGTAGCCTGGTATTTTAACTTTATGCAAAAGACTAGAACAACAACAAAAAACACTAGTTCTGTCACTCCCTCATTTCACATTAGGATATGAAGAGCTGATCTTTCTAGGAGCTTGCATTGCAACATACGTAAGTCCTCCCCCCCCCCCCTCCCCCAAAGGGAAAGTAATAGCTTGTGTCTGAGTTAACACTCCACTGTTTCAGTTTAATCTATTATCCTATCTTCAAGGATGACGAATTTGGATGCAGCCCTGCAACATATAGTGGTAGTCAAGGCTACAAAAAAAAAAAATCAGAAACATAATTCTGACCATTACATTTCAACTAGATGTCTACAGGAGATATTTAATGTAGAGTACAAATGTAGAATTGAGAATCATCGGTACAGTGATGGCCTTTAAACTCATCATATTCAGATACATTATCTTCAGGAGGACAGAAAAGGAAGTGACAAAAATGCACTGAAAGTGTAGTGGAGGATAAAAGAGGAGGTGATGTTATCCAGCTGAACACAATAAAGAAATGATCAGAGAATGAAGAAGAGAAGGAGTAGGTGACCTAGTGAGGAAAGTCATGACAGTACTGCAGAGGTTTCAAAACTGTAATTTCAAATCTGTAAAACAGCAGCTGTAATTTCAGATATTCACTGAAGTAACTCAGTGGTAGAATCTCAGTCAACTTCTTTTGTTTTAACTCCTTTATTCCTTCTTGTTGGAAGAGAATCTTAAAAATATCTGCCTTATTACTAGTTCATATCTGTGTAATGTGAACTTTCTGAACTGCACTAGACAAAATCAACATTCAAATGTATGGTCCTGAATCCTTTTTTCACATTTCTTCACTTTCTTAAACTTCACACTTAAAATATTATATCAATTCTATCAAAGTTGACAAATTGCATGTAGATGGTAAGCAGATATACAACACCAAGAACAAAGAGCAATATCGCCTCTAAAATGAGAATGAATGCAGTGCAATTCAGAATATTAATTTAAAACTTCACACACATGTCCCAGCCAGGAAACTGACTGGCTGATGAAGCAGGAAAATCTTCTGGTAGCCTAAAAGAGGGTAAAACTGGCTTACATTAAATAAAATGATTGTCTGAAAAGTTTTACTGACAATTGTAAGTGTCTCAACAAAGGAGTATGAGCCGTTCCCAGAACTACAAGTAGTTTTAAAATGATGATCACTGATAACTGACAGAATGGAAGAGAAAGCAGTAAAGAAATAAAAAGATAACAAGAAATATTTGAAACCACTGCTCGTATTCTCTTTTGTTCCCATGTGCTCTCAGACCACAAAAGGTGAATGTGATATTGAACCCAAATGTATTGCTTTCTGTTTGGCCTCTGCTATGCACTCATTACTGCAGGAAGCTTAGTTTCACAGTAGAATACCAATGATATTCTACTGTTACCCTTTGCCTCATGAGAGCACGATTCTCTTCTTCTTTACCCTGATCTCACACCAGTAAAAATCTCTAGATTTCAGAAGAACTTTTGCATTTCAATAGCAAAAACATAAGAATAAAGTAATCTTTTATAGGTTTGCGTACAAAAAAAAAAATTCCTTTTAAGTCAGGTTTTTAAGTTCCTCCATTGCCAGTAAAGTATATGAAGTATATTGTTACATGGGAGATTACAAGTATGAATTATTTTGTGTATCAGACTCCACTGGAATTCTAGAGAAAGTGCCTCAAGTACAATACAGTGTATCCCTGTTTCATACACCATTGAACAGAACATCTACAAATTGCCCTAGAACTCAACGAACTGCATAGGGCTCACTGACATTGTTCCTGAGCTGTGGGTACTCTTAATGCTCTGCTAATCGTTCTGTGCTCTAACATGCTCTGAAGGAAAATCTGTATGTTCCCACAAAGTCAAAGAGAAATCCCACTAATGAAATTAAGTGAAATGAATATAATGTATTTTTGTCAATGCAAGTCCCCTAAGCTAAACTTTTGAGCGTGAAGCACATGCATTATTCAAAGGAAAAGCTTTAATTAGTGTTTCTTCAAAATTACTCTGAGAATGGACTAAAGGAATCAAAATATTCCATCAAGATTGCTGAAAGTGTGGCTAAGTAAATCTAAAATAAGCTAGCATCGCTGTATTGATGTGCTTGAAGTCTACCTGAAAGCTAAGTAAAGACAAGTGACAGTAAATCAAGTTCTTTTCACAGAATATTCAAGTTCTTTCCTATGATGTACATGATAGCAATTTTAATCAGAGTCTGGCATTCGTTTCTTCCTACACCAGTTTTAATAGCATTAGCTGATTCTAGGAATCCTGAATGTAGAATGGATAACACATTTTAAACAGCAGTAACTCAAAGCCTAGAGTGGGAAAAAATGATTAGTTTATTTTAAATAAAACTGTGCAGAAAGAAATGTAAATATCTCACATTTGCAGATATTGATTTCAACCAGCCAGACATTTGACTATAATTGCTTTAACAGACCATTGTCTATAGCTTGTAAGCTTGAATCAACGTACATCCCTTTTCTACTAAAAGATCCAAAAGGATATTGATTCACACATCGTCTCTTAAATTGAGATAATCTTTTTGAGATTTCAAACTTAATTTGCTGATTGCCTCTAACTGACATGAGTTCAACGCTGTCATGAGATGAGTCAAACTGTCCTTGACAGTTCTGACACTTTAAATAGTTTTGCACTGACTGATTCACTGGCAATGGACTCATTATCAGTAGTGCCACGTGGAACTTGGATGACTTGATTCTGACCTAGGTAGTTTTCATCTGCTTCTGAGCAGTGGATTGCTGTGCAGCCCTACTGAGTTTCAAAGTAATTTTAACTTTTTTATTTCCTAATTGTATGCTTTTTATTTCCTATCAGTCTCCTTGTGGCGCTCCTTTGTGCTATAGCCAGCAGGTGACACCCCGTACATGATTCCCTAGAGAGAATCATTGTCACTCCTAACTACTTATCCAGTGTCTGCCTAGCGTTGTTTCACTCCCAACTGCTATTTAATGTCTTCCATCTCACGCGCCACAGAGAAAACCAATTATTATACAAACAAAGTAAAATAAAAGTATTAAGTGTCTGATTTAGTTTTATAAACCAGACTCTGAGCTCCAATGCAAGATGCATAGCTACAGCTAGACTGCTGAGCTGCGTACCTGATGCCATGCTCCGTGCTTCCTCCTACCATCTTAACTCCCTACAAGTCATAAGCACTGAGCTCTTTTATTTGTGTTAGCTAATCAACATAATGGCTATATTGGTCATTCATAATCTGTGCTATTACCATGGCTCAGGATACCGTGATTCTACACTTCAACTATTTCAGCTCTGGAGGTGACACACACATGAATTATTCATGATCTGTGTGCATGATAACCCCATTTAATCTTTTATTTGTTTGTACGATTGCTAGCTTCTTAATCTTTAGTCCACTATATTTCTTACAAATTCTCAGAAGACTGCATCTTATATTACACTGACAAAAAAAGATTCTCCTTGTAGAATTTTTCATTTAGTTTCCAACACTATATTTTACACTTTTTAGAGCATGACAGAATTAGACAAAAGAGTGCCTTCAGGAAAACTGCAAGAGAACATAATTCTTATTAACAGTTTTTCTCTTTCAGATGACCTTACACATCATTGGTTTTCCTTAAACGTAAAATAAAGTAGCAATACAGCAACTGCGCGGCATACCATTGAAAACTTTTTCAAAATATATGCTTGATCATAATGAACCCTGTTCAGAACTTCTTACTCATAACCTCATCCAAGTCACACTTCCCTGGGAACTTTGCCTGAAGGAGTACAGGATAAACCGAGGTGATTATTGCGTCTTGTTACTGTGGAAACGCAAGAAAACTTAATATTGTACATCCTCAGATTTAAAATAACTTTTAAATGTAGATTGTGCTGAGACACAATGTTCTTGAGGAAATTACTTGAAAAGTTAAGAAAGAAACACTAAACCACAGCTTAAGTGAGATTTTTAAGTGAAGCACAATAGCACTGAAGAAAATCTGCAATGAGGATCCTGATTCTTGTTCCCTGGAACAACAGTGCCAGACAAGCATTTGGAATCTTCATGTTGTTGACTAAGCTCCATTCATTCTCTAAGCAGCACCAACATTATTGGTAACAGGAAAGCAGTGAGTGAATTTCCAACAGAATACACAAACAGCGTTAGCATGTTTGTGCATATTGATTCACGGTACCAAAATATTTCTCCCTGGATTGCTGTAAGACATAGGCATACACTTACATTCTTAACTAAGGATGCCTCTGCAATCATTATGGCAAGATATATTCATAGAATGCAGGCAGATAAACAAAATGCAACTCAAAACTGATATATAAACTAGTTTTGAAAATATATGGTGAGTTCCTCTGCTCGATCAAGTCTTGGTTAAATGATTCATTCTGAAAGTAAAACTATAAGTTGAATTCTGGTTTCAGTAAGATCATTAAAACATCATTAGGTTATTTTTAACCTTAGTACAATCACAATCACTTTACTTACAGTTTTCCAGCCATCAGCTGCTAAGCTTCCAACTATATTTTCTAGACTACAGATGATCAAGTACGTTACTCAGTTCTGAAAGTAGTTAAATAATACTGATATCCAGTAACTTTTTACTGACATCATGCAAAATTGTGTGTATGTTTATAGAACTCACATGTACATTAGTGTTTTTAAACTTGCCAGATGATTTCTCTGCAAATAGAGACATGAAACAAAATACATTGTTGTATATAAATTACAAATATTAGATGATGGCTATTATGCTTCATCTCTAAGATGGTGTATTAAGATTAACAAAGCTTTGAAACCTCACATGAAATTATGCAAGGACTGCTGGCCAAGTAACGGAGATGCGCTTTCCATCCCATATCCCTAGAAAGCAGACTTATAACTGAAGCAATCAGTTATACAGTACAGCTATTGTTTTGAAGACTACCTGGCAGTAAGGAATTTATCAGATTTCTTTGAGCAGCCACATGCATACCTGTAACATTAAGGACCAGGCCTTAGCTACACTGTTAACTAAGACACAGAGATGAGCTCCCTTGAACAACTCAAGTGTGCGTCTGCCTAATTTGAATGTGAGTCACTTGTTCATTGAGCACAACTGAACTATTCTTTTATATGCAGCTGAAATAAAAACTGATCTAGAGGTTTCTCACTTGAGTGGTTTAGACACATTTTCCCGGGTTGGCAGAATACAAGGCCAGTCTAAGAGATGTTCCTGATTCTGTAATCATCATGTAATGTCACTACACTGCTACTCACTTTGAATTAAAGTAACTGTTCAGCTGTGTTAATTTATGCTGGTGGATTGTTTCAGTACATCATCCAAATTGTGCATTCCCTGCATTCTGCTCCAAGCAGAGAAAAAAAACTGAGGTAACCATCATGCAAGTAGATCTAACAGACTACATTTTGTCAAATGTCTTTAGGAACTGCCACAACCATACTGCCTGTTCTAAATTCAGAAATTACACGGTTGTGCATTTGCATTTATTTTATATACCTTAAGTATGGCTTGAGGTACTTGATTCTGTGTGACTACTTGTGCAGAAAAGCACAAAGAAAAGCTTTTTTCCTTACTTATAATTAAGGTTGTGTACAGCTGCAGTTTTTGTGGATTATAAAGCCTTAAAATGCAATTGCATAGATACTATCCAAGTTACCAGAACAGGAGTGGATGAACTTCATGAAATAAGAGCAAAGATGAAGATTAATCTATTCGGCTGCTGTGTACTTATTATAAAGATGTGGACAGTATCCATTCATCATCTTTATTTTATAAGCAGGTAGATAAAACCAGAACCTGGAGAACATCACTCAGCTGAGATTGAACTCCTTCGATTTATCTTAATTATGAAAATTTGACAGATAATATCTGACAATGAGTGCAAATAAGTCCGGAAATGTAAGAGATAGACTTGTCTGAATGAAGAGTCAGACTTTCATCTGGAATCTTTTAAATGGCCAAATTTTGTATTACCGCTTCACAGGAATTTCTATTACTTGTAGAAAAATGGGAAAGAAGAGACTCAGATCCCATCCTTTTTTGGTTGCCACTTCATTCTAAATAATGGCAGATTTCAATAAATAGCAAGCTTCAACATTTGAGGGAAAAAAATGTAAACTCTATTTAATCCAGTCAACAGGTTTTGAGATGTTACTTACGATTAGCGCATCTCAAAATTCTGCTGCTTCTTTTAATGAGTTTATTGCAGTTCTTTAAGCCATAAAATTAAAACCTATATTCCTTCCTTTGTCTGATGACTTTTTCCAGTCTGTTCAACAAAGGAGCCCCAGCTGCCTTTGCCTACATCAAAGGAATGTTTTATAGTGCATACCTCTTACAGTTCCTTGATCATTGTTCCCAAACTAGAAATAAGTATGATATTCAATTGCTTTATACTTCAATGATATTTTTACATACCAAGTTACTATATTCGTATTTATACACCATTGTCTACAGTTTCACAAGTGGAAAATGGTTTTTAATGTCCACAATTGTCAAACCAGCATTTCATTGTCTTTTAAGTTACTTTTGTTACAGGAGAATGAATGAATAACCAAGGCATACCAATATCTACATATACATATTAGCTTCTTCATTTTGAGCATTTAAGGACACCAGTTTTATCATTTTCACTAAACTCAAGCTACTCTATTGTCTGGATAATCTACAAAATATTGGATTGGATTTACTCCTTAAGGTACTGTTTTGACTCACATAAAAGAAGAACTGGGCCATATTAAATCCTTACTATCAGTATGAAGGACAGTTAGGAGAATAAGAAGAGTTGAGCTGCTTCTAGCCAGACAACAAGAAATTATACATTTGATTCTTTTAAGAAACTGAGAGAAAAACATAATTAACAACTAAAGGACTAAAATTATGGAGTTCAGTAAAGCTTAAAAATTTCAGTAAATATTGTGCAACTGACCAATGATGCCAAGCAAAGCCATTAGCAAAAGCATCTTCCTGATGCTTTCCTAATTTGGAGAAACTGTGAAATTAAAGTATATATTCCAAATGGTTTCACTGATAATAAAAGCTTGCTTTTGTGCAGCTAGCGTGCATGAGAACTTGCAGTTCTAAGGAAAGAAAACAGCACAGCAAAAACAACAACAAAAAATCCACAAAACTAAGACAATACCCTCTCACTTAATTCTGAGTGAAATTAGACCTGGCCAGTAATATGCCTCAGCATATAGTTGACCTCATTCACCTTCCACTGTGGTGAAAGTAATATGCCCTTTTACTGCAGTTTTACCTCAGGACAGCTTCTATAAATAAGTTAATTCAAGCAAGAATCATTTAATACTGAAAAGGAAGTCTTTGATTTGGTTTCTAGATGTCTGTTTTGAAGGGCAAGTACATGGAAACAGTTTCACATTCTCTGTGTGTAAATCCTTCATCAGTTTTAAACAAGCCCTTCCTAGTTCAAACCAGGTGAACGTAGTAATACAGACTGCAGGATTCTCAAGTTCTTACTATGCAGGCATTTAGATGCAGAGAGGCATAATATGGAAACAGGGGATTACAGATTTATCAGAAGCAAAACATAAGGAAAGCACTGTAACAGAAAAATTTCAGGCTTCATATATTCCACTTAGCTGGGAAGAGTTTCAGGATGCATTTAACAAAAACTTTTAAAGATCATATGGTTATTAGTAGAATTCATTAACAAGTCCAAATATCATAAAGTAGATTTCAATACTACTTTTTTTTTTTCTAAAACGAATTGTCAAGGGATCATTAACAAAGCTTGCTTCAACTTAAAATTTCTCTGTTGGACACCTAAGAATGCTCTTTCTTAAGTGATACAGTTCGCTTAAATAATCAGTAAGATGAGTAACAAGTCCACTTTATATAGAACTAGCTAACTTAACAAAACGAATTATTCTAAAATCCTTCGCAAAAAGCCTGCAGTGTCCTTGATACAGCTAATGGAGACTGAAGGCTATTAAGCCTCAGAATGTTCTAGATATAGTCAAAATAACACCAGTGGTTTCCAGATGGTGAGTTGTTATGACTAGGAAAATGTATGACTGTATTTTAACAACTGCAGGGATACACACAAATAAAAAAAAAAAAAAATTATGGCTAGGTTCTTCTGTGAACAGGTTGGTGATCTTAACATGATAGAAAGCACAGCAATGACAGCAGAATAGCAAAGTCCCAGGCAACAGCAAGTAAGGATTTGCTCAAATGCAACAGCCAAAGACACAAAAATAAAGCAAAGAAGCTACTTACCTTTAGTAGGCCCCAGGTACACAGAGATCTCCAAGAAGACTCTTTTACCTCCACTGCCAACCCTTAAATGAGGTCTGGGAAGGGGTGGAGCCAAGATCCAGTCCTTTTGGTCACTCAGGTGCATTGTATGCACCTGAGCTCCCCTGGGTTAGCCCTGCATTGCTATCAGGTGCTCAATCACTGTTTCATGCTATGACTTAGCATTTCTGCTACAGAGATCATTCATGAGAAAGTATTGAGTGTTAAGGTTGAACAAATAGTTCCACAAATGAACACCACTCTATTGGTTTATTTAGCACATTGTAGATAAACTGATTAGTCATTTCTAGTTTCTTCTTAATTATTGTCTGATTCTAGCGTGTCCTTAAATTTAAGATTGCAAAATGTAAAGAGATGTAGGATGGGGTGCACTCTTCAGCAATGCAGTGCACAAGTTCTCTTCAAAAACAGATCAAGAAATCTCATCTTACATTTAACATCTCTCATCGTTCGAATTATCTAAATCTTGTTCCCACGTTTCTCAGTATATAAAATAATAGGCAATACCTTGAATGAATCCGTTATTTTTGTTTGTTAGAGTAACGTTTCTTTTTAGGTAAGTTTAAAATTTACCACAAAATGCTCATTAGAAAGACAGTGGGTGACCAGCAGAATTTAGCATCACACTGATCATCTGTCTGTAGTGTTCAAATCTGCATACATTGTAGCTTGCACTACCAAAATGTAAGTCATTTCTTTTCCTCCTTCCACTGCTTCCTCTCCATAATGAAAAAAAGCAGATAGTCATTTCTATGCTAACAATTCCTTCCCTCTTCAAATAGCAAGGTCCATCGTCTCACTCTCCTATCAAGCTAGAGACGTCTTGTTCAACCTTACTTTAATCCAGTTTAATCTGTTACTAAAAAAGATATCCAGTAAATAAATGTAAGTAACAGTAAATACATAAACAGAAGGCTTTCCTGTTCTTTATTCTTGAAAGCTTAAATCCTAATTATTCTTATTTTACCACAGGTGATTCTAAATAACGAGTGGGATAAATACACATATATAGACAATCTCTCTGATTACTCAAAACTGAAGTAATTTCTGCTTCCAATTTCAGAATTAGAGTTTAATTTTATGTCTAAGTTAATGTAATGCTGCTTTATACAGACACATATAGAATTATCTGATTTGATACAATGTCATAAATGATATATGTAATTCTCAGTGTACTCCACACCACATTGGCACATGGCTAAAAGGATGGATCTCTAAACTGCAGAGAACACTGAAGAAGTAATTATTTTAAAATTAAATCGATGTGATATTAGATGAAAGACTAACAGTAATGGAGTCATATGTAATTCTTGCCATTTCAATGACACCTGCATTCACAGTTAACCTCCCTGCTTCATATTGCCCTACCTTGTTAATGATAACCCGAAAGGAAAATGGATAGATAGAATTTTGTAAAGCTGCGTGCGTTGACCTTACACTGCTACCCCAGATGGTTATGCTTCTTTAGTGAAAGCAGAATTATTAGCCTGCACAGTTTTCAAAAGCCTGTCTTAAGCACATACAGAAGAGCAATTTTCTGAAGAATAGGAATGATCCCATACTCTACCTGTGACACTCAGCAGTTTCATCTACTAAGCAAGTGTAGTTTCCTCTAATTCACTGTAAAGTATGAATACTCATTCCCTATGATAATCAAATGACAGTGCTTTGAGTCTCTGAAAGTAGATATGACCTAAAAGCAGATTATGACCCTAGATCCTGAACTTCAATAATTCACTTATTAAAATAGTTTCATTAGTAGTTTCATACACTTGTCATTTGTTATTCGGTATTTGAGATCATGCAAAGATGCGTTGTGATATAATGCTTTGTCATATAAAACTCCAAATAAATCCTTTCCTACCAAGTAATAGCAATCTTTTTCACTGAACAAAGAAATAAAATATAACATGAAAGTGTAGTGAAGGACAGTTGATTCTAAACTTTTAACCCATAAAAATCTGTAGCTCATATGAACACTGCAAAATAGGATGGAAGAAAAGATTAGCAGAGATTATCAAACAGATTTCAAAAGTGAAAAAAAAAACAAAGAAAAATAGAAAAAAAAATACAGAAGGGAGAAATAGAGGTAAAAATATCCATGTAGTTACCCATATACATGTGAAAGAATCCACATCCATAGTTAATGAAAGAAAAATAGGAATATTGAAAATGAACCCCCATTAATATGGTTTTCGAAAAGATTTTTTATTACATTTCAACTCACTTTATAAAGTGAGAACCCAACTGCCTCATTTACTGCTGAAGAGCCACAGATTGCCTGAATGAAGAATTCAGAAAATTGCATGGGACAGCATCACATTTTTAAAGGTTGGGAAGACACCTTATGCTCTCGTAACATTTGCTCTTATTTCCTAGCTCTCTTTCTCTTGAAGTTTCATACCCTTGTAGTTTTTTTTTACTGTGCAAAGTTATGAACACATATAATGCAATACAATGCATAGTATTGTAAGGAGTATCATTTTACTTTTTCATTATTACATATATTTTCTCGACTTCTATTGTATGAATAAAAGTAAGTTATTTCTCCCAACAAACAGAAAGCAAAAGAGATGGAGCATCAAATAAAAATTGTACTTATTGATTTTCCATTAAAATCAATGTAAGACATGGCCTTGATGAAATCAAAATTAACATATAATGAACAGTAATGGAAGTTCATTTTTAATTTTTAATTATCTTAACAGAAACTAGATTACAATACAGTTTTACTTTTTTTTCTATTTCTTATATCATGCATGTAAAGGTCCAAGTCTGAAAACTTTCCAGTCTGAAAATACACCACAGTGTATCAGCAGCTTTATCATGCCACTGCAGCACATGTAAATGCTGACACGATGGGAGCCATACTTATGCTGAAAAGATCATTCAGCTGTCAGATGCTAATTAGACTTTGAGATCCTTGTGGGCATCACAATAAAAGTGTTAATTAATGTGACATGGGATGGCAGCTTCCGAGCTTTGGGATGTATATCTCTGGAAACAGTAAAAGAATATTAGACTTTTTTGATAAAAGGCAGAATTGCATTACAGTGGAGATTAATTTCAGTTTCCCCACATCATAAGGTTTCTTTCACCCTGAATAGTACTTCTTCCAAAGGAGTGACAAAATAAAAACTGCTTAACACACATCAGAATTCCTGGCCTTTACCAAAAGCTGTGCAAAGCAGTAAGTTCATTTTGCATCAAAGATTCTTGTGATGTTTTAGGACTTTCTAGAATTTAAATAAAGTAATTATGATAAATCCTTCCTCTTCACAGTGTTTACTTCATGTCTTCCTATTACTCTATTTCCAGCTTCTATTCCTACACTTTCACGTAAAGTTTAAATATGCTGCAGTCTTCCAAAGGTTGGTGGGAGAAGGAAACGAGATACAGAATCTGATCTAAATTATGTCCTTTCTCACACTTATTATACCAGTGAATTATTATTCTTAGTTCAGTTTTTCCAAAAGCAGTCTTGGTGGCATTGTCTAAAAGTAATGCGAACTCTTTAAAGCTATAAACATCTTTTAGACTTTGATAGTAGTATTTATACAGTAAAACACCTAACATTTCCTGAAAACAAGTTGAACTTTCCCCAGAATGTCTTGCTGCAAGTTACTAAAAGCAGTATAGGAAAAAAAAAGCCCTCAAAAAGACTGACTGACTTCTCTCTTGCAACATGACATGAACTTTATCTTGTAATGATGTGTTGCCAAAGAAACTCACAAAACTGCCCAATGCTTCATTGACTGAATTTCATAGTGATCACTGTCAGAAATCAGAGTGAATGACATTTTTGCAAAGGTTAAATGCCATCAAAAGAAACAAAAACACGCATGTTGACACCTGTGAACTTTGCAAACAAGAAAGTGATTACACTATCAATGCAAGCTGAGGACAACAGGTCTCACTTTCTACTAAGACACGTTTTTTGGATTATTGGAATGGACTGGGATCCATTGCAGACTGTCTAATGGCAGTATGGAGGTGTGTGCTGATCTACTAAATACATGTTCTCCAAAATCCTTCTTCTTTGTTTTTAATTTGTAAATATCCTGATAAATTAAACACTTAAATAACAAACATAATGAAAATACTGTGACTTTTAGCAGCTTACAGCAAAAAAAAAAAGGAAGTGAACCAGACTGATGGAAATAAGCATACAAAAGTAGAGTAATGAAGAGAAAATATTTAAAAATTAACAAATATCAGTGTTATAATCTAGCATATAAAATATTCATTCTTTAAGTATGAGTAAAATTATTGTATAATTTAATTTCTGTTCACCTATATGTAGTAAATTTTAGTAATATTATAAACAACTTCTAAAAAAAATACAGTAATAGTGAAATAATCAGCCTAAAATTATATTACATAAAAATTTCTGAGTAAAATACTTCTATTCACTTTAGAAACTTCTTTTTGCATTGATTATCTATTACTTGACTGCCTCCGCTGTTTCTAACAGAGTCAGTATGTATGCCACTAGCACCAAGTCATAGCTCCTAAAAATACTCAGTTTTTTGAGCCCTACATTTTAAAATCATTTTTGTGTTACATTTCAGAAATCATCCTACTCATCTTTAGCTATCTGAAAATGAAGTGCTCATATAATTTCCTCCTACAACATACGGAGAAAAGAGTTACCGAGAGTGACTCATTTCAGCTTTTTCTAGGTATATGAGACAGCTACAGTGGGTGATTTTCTAGGTGTGTCTCTCTTCCTTCACTTCATACCTAAATCCTTCATAGACATATTTCTGTTACCTTTAGAGCCATTCAGAAGAAAAAGTACTACCGCTTGGAAGAAATCACAATGAAATTCTGATGTATTTCTTCACCACCAAGCATTATGTAATACTAAGTGAATGATACAGCTCCAAGCTCTGCTTATTCTATTCTTATTCTCCCTTTCTTAAGCTTGTGCCTCAGCTCACTGAAATCCAGTACCTAGGCATGATACAACCTATTTTCTGATCCAGTGTGTCAGTCAATCTGTTCTTATTTGCAAAAGAGAATTAAGCAACTCAAAGACAGTAAAAAGAAATAGAGAACATTACCTCATAGCTTATCAGTATTTTTCCCACAGAAAGATTCAGAACATTCACTTGTATAAGGCTAAGGGCTTCACTGTGTTCATTGCTTTGGTGAAGTCTTATCGAGATTTGAATACCATCTATTCCCTTTGCAAAAATTCCCACCTTTATAATTTTGCAAAGTAGAACTCATATAAGAAAACTCCACTCATCTTCAGAAACACCGTTAGCACTGAAATTCAGTTTTATTTTATTATCCCTGTTGGGCATTTACTTTAATTGCTGTCCATCTGTTTTAAGATACCTTCTTAAAAAACTGTCACAACATGTCCTATTTATTCACCTTTCCTTCTAACTACATTCTTCTCACTTACAGCCTGTGTACTGCTTCCCTGTATGGTTCTGCAGTTTGCATTTGCCACTTTAATTCAGAGGTTATTGGTTGATCCAGCTGTAAACATTTAAGCTGGATCAACTCGTCTCTTCCTTTTGAAAACCAAATTACTATCAAGCTTCTCTGACCTTTTTTTGTTTGTTCTCTTTCAATCTCCAGCCACAATATGGCCAAGGCAAAAACAATTACAGAAAGAAAATCCATACAAAAGCCTAAAACCACACACAAATCATGGAATGGAAACAGCACAAGACAATCTTCCACAATCCCCGTGGAAGATTACAATACGTTTACTTGCAAATTCCCACCATGCAGTACTTTTTTTGACCAGTAGTGGAACGTACTGTTCCAGCTTTCCACACCCAGTTTTGAATAACACCCTTAACAAAGTATCAGATGTGCTGTAGTGTTAGATAAAAGCAGAAATAAACAGAAATCAATTAAACACTTATCAAAAAGCTAATAACCCTCGTGTTCTATCTTCAAATAAAATAAGGATGGTCTTGAACTATTATATGAAATATGACAACTTTTGGTGCATTACATCCAATCTGATATCTTCTCCCATGGAATTTAACACTATGGAGGTGTATAAATTATAAATGACTGCTTAGATCCTTTTTCCTCTGGAAACAATACACAGAATAAATATTTATATTGAAACGAGACCAAATACTACAGCATTCCTTAGGAATAAAGACTTGTAAAGATTTACCCATAAGATTCTGACATCTGTTGGTAAATTCAGATATATTAATAGAATATTCTGTATTTGAATATAGAAGAACATCTTCTAATTTTGATTTATTGGATGAGATGAGAACTAACTGAATTGAAGGCTCACATTTCAGCACACATAATACTAAACTAAATACTTTCATTAAATAAAGATTTACATTCTTGATTTGCAGGCTTTAAACCTGTCTGATGGAAAATAAAGAATAAATGACATTTTTCATCAGGATTTTATCTTGACAAAAAGTCTTTTTTGCAGATATATTTGATATTCATTATGTTCTTGTAACAGCCTCTGCATCTCAAATGTTATCAAACCCTGGCAGAATCTTTTCATCTTAATAAGGCAAAAGCAGACTTTGTGTTCTCAACCCTATTTTGTTCTGATTATCAAGAGGAAGGGTTTGATTGACACAGGAAGAGAAAAAAACAGTTCTGATTATATCTGAGAGTTTTTATTTGGGCCAGCTTCACAAGGAGAGAAGGTTATCTATCTGTTATGACAGGACAGATTTTTTTGTGGCCATTATTTTTTATATAGATGATAAGACTATTATTTTCATCGATAAGTAAAGGTAGACCTCAAGTAAGCTTTGCATCTGTAGCTTTGGTGAATACTTTCAATTTATCAAGCACCCAGACTGTGTCTTTTACTTCATTTTCACAGGGCTTACCAGAAGATAAATAGTTGACACATTTGGACTTGTTCGGTTTTTTGCACTTTTGTATTTTGAAATTTTTACTTAAGTAACTAAGCTTCGGTTGTGACACTAATCTCTTTACATATATACTTTCAGATATCCGTAGCACACTGTTGACTATTGGCTTATTTTCTATGTCATTAAAGGGGGAAAACAATAAATTAAACATTTATTTATAACAGAGTTTATACAGCTAGAAACTAAGACAATATTGAGGTAGGCTCAGTATCATTATTTGACTGATAAAAAGCCCACTAAATAAACCCAGCTGTCCACTGTAGAAAAATTCCTCCGAGGATCTCAGATGCTATGAAGTGGTGTGTAGATTTCTCCATTCATTCCCATCCATGCTATGATCATCCTTTCATCTAGCATAGAACATATTGCACTGTAACCACGCTGGACTAACTAGCCAAGGAAATGTAAGGAGAATTTAAAACCAGATTTGGATTTATTCTTTCCCTTGCTTTTCCCTTGATAGCTCCTCAACAGATTTGGATGCTCAGAATGAATTTGCCCTGCACTCAACTATTGTCTTTCCTTCTTTTACATACAGGAACACAATTTACAAAATAAAATTTGAGTGATCTTTAAATGGAGAATTTAACAAAATAAATACATCCTGCAAGTATTGGCAAGAAAAGTATTTTAAGGTTTTTGAGGAAAATATTTTACATTTTAGAGCTTCAATGTAAAGAAATAATCAAAAAGTAATAATTAATAAGAAACAATCATTTTTGCTCTAACTTAATATTTACAAGTGACAAAACAGATGTCTGAAAAACATGGAGTTAGAGTCTGTAATTCAACAATAGAGGTGTAAAAAAGGATCTATAGTTCCAAAAGAAGGCAACAACAACGTGAATTATACCCGGGGGAAAAGGGGGGAGAAAAAAAAAAGAAAAAAAAATTGTTTGTTTTAGTCAGCTTTGTACTTTTTCCTTTCCTAATATGTCTAAAATAATTTTAAAATCCAATATTTTTCCCTTTTTAATATAAATATGCTCATCCCTATGGCTTTTTATGACAGAATACAGCACATTGACTTTCTCTGCAGTATTCTCTAATTCGTCGCTGAGAATTAACAAATTCTTAGAATATTCAATATGTAAAAATAGATCGTGCATGTTGCTATTGCTTGTGGTGCATTTTACACAAGTAATAAATGCTCTCTGAAAATAAAATTTCAAAAGAGCTTATTTTAATGGTAAAATTTTACATTCTCCCATCTATCTCAAGAAGAATGATGTTCTATACAACTAAGATTACTACAGTTCACTCTGTGAAACTCCACAGTTATCATACCCTCATGTGAATTTAATAAAGCTTAGCCTTAGCCGCTCTTGAACAGCAGCCAAGCATTTGATTTGTTCTATTTCATTTTATTCTTCTATATGCATCTTGTTACCATCTGGAATCATAAAAACAAACAGTTCAAGCAGCTAATGTGTTAAAAGGGGGCAATGACATAATGAAGTATTTCCTTCCAGTTCCCTCCAACACTCATTTTTTCTTTCATATCCATTTCAGAACTCACACTGTCATTTACTAATTCCAGAAGGACTTTCTGTAAGAGGATTTTCGGGACAGATGTTGGAACCCTTACACAACTGAGCACGTGCTGTCTTATCCATGTTTAGTGTTTCAAAGCCAAAATACTGTAACTAATAAATCATTCTTGGTAGCTGATTGAGAGCATGTAATGGCACCATTGTGTGTCTCGTGTACAGAACATATCAAAAGAATATTTCCCCCTCCAATTAAGTTTTCTTTTTCCAATTGATTTTCAAATTGAATGCACTACTCTATCTGCTTTTAACATTCATCTTTCATGATAAGTTTCTGAAAAGGTTTGATCCACTTTTTTATGAGCAAAGAAATGATGATATGTCAATTTACCAATGTTTACACTAGTAGAACTAGATGGAATTCAAATGAAAACTTCCAATGTTTTTATAAATTAAACATAGAAATTGGTGAGTGACACAAGCAAGCAAAAAACAATGTTTCATTGGAGTGTACTCTGAAAATGCATATGAATAGATACATTTCAAATATAAGTAAATTGAATTCATTTGGCATTTATCCATAAAAACAGATGAGATTCTGAGTTCTACTAAAACATCTATATCTACTTGATGATCCAGAAACACTAAGAATTTGAACTGACATAGAAATATATTACTTTTATAGAATTCTGGAAGAGACTTAGGGTCGTGGCAGTTGTTCTTAGTTTTATATTTTTATATATATAAAATAGTTTTATATTTTTGTCCTTTTATCTGAAGCATATATGTTGCTGAAAAATATATGAAATTTGAAACCCAGAAGAGAAAATATCCCTTTGGATATCAGAAAATGGAATCTCAGTAAATGGTAGCACAAATAAAACAATCCTGTTAGTTGAAGAACTTAAACATTTCAAGTATGTATTTTTGTAAAATGGGATGCTATGTTCTTTTGGGATAATTTTATGCTATACTAAGTTCCAAGATGAGGTAAAACTCCAAAAGAGTCATAGTGTTTGAGTCTTTGATACTAAATATTGCTTCCTGGAGGAAGGAGAATCTCAGAAATAGGATGAACAGGAAAAAGTACTTTCTTGAAAATAATGGCAAGGAGCCAAATTCGCACAAACAGAACTTAAAGCATTAATATAAAATCTGTGTGTGTACATATTAATAGAGTCTATATTAGCACTAATAGGAAATGACAAAATGTGTCATCACAATACGAAGAGTAGCAACAAAATACAACATGCACTACACGAGAAAGACATAAAGATGAAGAAGATGGAAGACAAGTTTGGTGAAGCACTATGAGACAGTTGAAGATGGCTCAATATCTAAAAGTGAAGAGAATGGTAGAGCTACAGACAAAAGTTAGACTGTGAGTAAGGAACCGACTTATTTTGCATCTTCCTGACGTGAAGGTGTTTGGTTTTCTCATTCAGAAAGAAGCATTTGAGACTGGAAGGAATTAAGAAAGAAAGGTCACCTGAACATGTGAGGGCTTCATTAGAGCTGAAGTGAAATTTTAACCTTATCCCACTACGACATTTTCAACCATGAAACCAGGGAGAGCAAGCTTCCAGTTTCACAACAGAAGAATCAAAGTACAGTTGAGCACGTACAGTTTCTGGGATACAACGCACATCTTTGTCAAAGAAAAAAATAGAGATATAATTCAAAGGAAATGAATGATTCTGATCAGCTGTAATGACTTCTCCTGTTCAAAACAGACTTTGATGGATTGTCTCCAAGGGCCCTGAAAAAGTTTCACAGGTACTCAAGTACTTCCTACCTATCTCTAAAATAGCTGCATGCTTTTTCAATAGAACTTAAACACAGCAAGAGAAATTCCAATTAAGATAAGGAAACACTTCTCACCATGAGAAGTAGTCATATAGGAACCAGTGTTTCAGAAAGGTTCAGGAATCCCCACCCTTACTATTAGTCGGGGGTAGACTGAATGAGGTCCAGAGCAAACCAGTCAATATATGAGCAAGAAATATCTTAGAAAACTTTCTGACATAGAAATTAGACATGCAAAATTATCAGAAAGATACCTTACTTTTGTGTGTATGTATATAAGCTTCTATAGCTCTATAATGTGTAAAATAGGAGTTAATAGGGTAAATATTTTCTGTGAGGAATAAAACTCACAGAAACTTTATCTTACTTCAGTGTGTCTTATGGGACATACCTCTGAAAAGTATTATACATTCGTATTTGGAAGATTAGCCTAATCTATTTTGAGGGAGGAAAGTAGAGTTTTCCCGTAGGATTTCTCATAAAACCATTGTTCCCACTCAATTCTAAAAATATTATAGATCTAGCTGACTCTGCATGAACTGTAAGACAGTAAATACAGCAATGCCGATTACTGCTGATAATAACAGTCTCAGACATACCTTTACAAGCAGCAGCAACTCTCAGCTGCAGCTCTTTCTGAGTTGTGAGTTTAGCATGAGTTGAGAGAGAGATTTCTCCTATAAACTGCAGTGGTTCAGGATTCTAACTTTGAAATCAATAGCAATCAAAATCTCAGCAGGCTGTAGAAGTCATTACCTCCTTTCTGCTAAGCTTGAGAACATAACCCAATATTTTTCTCTTCTCTTGAAGATTTGTTTACAAATATACTTATTCTAGATTGAAAAACATTTTCACAGCTTCAGTTTGATCCACTGATATACTGTATCTGTTGAATCCCCAAAACAGATGCTTTTGAAACAAGTTAGAAAATGTTTACAGTTTTATAGTATATGTTACGATTCTAAATATGTATACCTATACATTCATATAACTGGTTAAGAATACGTTTTTACTTTTAAAAAATACATTTAGAGAAGTGAAATGCAACAAAGACAGAAGACAGTTGCAAGAATCAGTATTATTATTACAGTCTATTTCTTTCATATATTTCTTTTACATATTAACTATAACTCAGGTAAGTTTAAAAATGGAAGAAAGGTAAGCCATACAACAATTTTTTTTGTAATATCATTAACAATTAGATAGTTTCATTCAGTTAAAATAACAGTGAAATCTGTACTATACACCATTCAAGTCTAAGTTGCATCATTTGTTCACTTTCAGTTTGAAACACATTAATTTTCCAAGGCTGGGAAAACATTTCTAAAAATCAATAAAAACTGGTCATATAACAAAATTAAGATGTCTTACTTTCAAATCACGTGGTAAGCCCGACACAAACCAAATGTTAAAATCATGTGTGAACACAAATCTAAGTGTTCACATACAAGTTAGAAGGCAACATTCCACAGTTAGAATTTGTGATCCTCGTTACTTGGTGAGAATAAAAGACTTTCTTTCCCTGAATTGCTTTTTTCCCCATAAAGTATGTCCAAGTAGTAGAAATATTCAGGAAAATGCATCTTCTAGTCACTCAAGTACTTTAAAAGTTCAAAGTGTGAAGTACACCTGTTTGTTGCTCATTTGCTTATCTGAAATATACGTGCACTCTAGCGTCATCTGTCCTTGTCTCGCAGGGAGGAGGTTGGAGAGAAAGAAGGGAGGAAGCAACGATGGATCAACCCATCAATGATTTAGATAAGGATCTAAGAAAAGTATGCTTGTTAAGTGTTTCAGAGTGAAATTGTCTACATGCCTGAAAGGTATTTGTGATTTACGCACCCAGATAAAAGGGGAGTTTTTGAACTGCCAGACACTAAAAAGAAAGAAATATTTTTGAAGAAAGATGTTAGATTCAAGTTTCATGTCAAACTCTGGTGATCAGATCATTAACAAAGACAGACAACATCACAGCCTAGTACACAAGCTGAGGTAAGTTCATCCATTTGACAACCATGAACATCTCATAGGAGAACAAAGACGAAAAACATAAAAAGGACTGGAATTCAGTTGATAACTCTGAGGTGCTCTTCAGTAATGGGAAATCAAACCTCAAATCTTTGATAATCATCATTTAGCTTTTATTGGAAATAAGTTGACTGAGCTTTAATGAACAACTTCAATTTAAAAATAAATAATAAATACAAATGAATAAAGGTTGTTTAAAAGATTGTTGAAGCCAGAAATACTCCTGAAAAATTCATGATAACACAATTATTTAATATCCATCTATATTAATTTAAATAACTGAATTTGATTTACATATGTCTCTTCACTAAATCTGCAGAGGCAGATTTTTACACTGGAGAAAATTAGAAGCATCATTTTCATGATATTTTCAGTGGCAAGATTTAAGAGAGCCTATACAACAGAGAAATATAATAATTCAGAATAGCAAGAGAGATTTTCCACAATACATTCCAGTAACCTTAGTACTGGAATGAGTGAAATACTCAAAGAAAGAGAACAGAAACTCAAAACTGTATTTATCATATTGTATCATAACCTCCAAGTTAAACAAGAGTCACTTTCTAATACAGTTAGAACACAGTACACTCTCAAAGGGAAGACCAACTTCAAAATAATGTGTAAAGTGAAATCCTAGTGCCTGACTATCTTTCATAGCAGGATATATTGTGTACTGGGACAGGCATATAGCTACAGGTTTTTTTTATGTAATATATTGCCTGTAAACTGTGCTAACTGAACATGAGATATATGTGTATTCATTCACCCTCATGCTCTCTTTACATACACATGCACAGAGAATACATACATACACAGACATATATATATGTAAAGACATACTATATATCTCTCTCTATAAACACTATATAAACACTCACACATATATGTAAACATTCTTAGAGGATGTGCAGCTTTTGGAAAGTCCTGCTTAGAGCACATGTAGATGAAGAAAATGCAGACAAAATGTACGTACTGGTAAGGAATATGCTTGCTAGTAACCTTTGTGTGGTAAATTTAGTTTAATAATTATAGACTCTAACCACTGTAAAAAAACACTGGTATACAGATAGAATTGACAGTGTGCATGCACTGCCAAAAGAGATCGAAGGTGTGTTTAAAAACAGTGCTTCTTCAAAAGATATATAAATATAAACTTTAAACAAAATTTATTTTAGAAATAGATGATTAAGACATAAAAGAAACAGTGCTTGATAATTCAATATGAAATCAAAAATATATGCTCAAAAAGTCTTGTTAAAAAGATTTTACAAATAATACTTAACATCAGGCTATGCCATAAATATTTGCACTATGATAAAACAGGAAATCACTAAAAATCTGTAACAACAACAATAACATCAACAACAAAACCAAAATGCTTTACAGTTTACGTTAAAAAAATAATTCTGTTTACATCACAAACTGTTTCATTTTTGACAGTACCCTACTGCCTTTTAGCAGTTTTCAGTGAGATTCAGAAGGATATAGAGATATCCTCCAAAGTCCAATGTACTTTCTGATATGACAGGCAGCTTTCATACAAACTGCAGACTGTGTGCCATAGTTTTTCTTCAAAGAGTCTCGCTTGACATTAGGTTGCTTGAGATCAAATGGCACTGAGCTTTGGTAGACACATATTCATATGAAATCCAGGCATTGACAATATGACACGGGATGCAGAATGGCAAATATGAGAGCCATCTTTGGCTGCTGGCATTGCAGGGCTAAAAGGTGTGAAGCAACTAATGCACACTGTAAAACTATCAACAAATAAAGAACTAATCTCTATGCTAAGCCAGACACTGCACTGTAAATAACCAAAAACAAACTCTAAGATTTCTATAGGCACAGATCTTTCTGCACTGGTGACAATGGTGGTGATGTGCACTAAACAAAAGGATAAATCTCTAAATAAGTTTACTGAGATCATAGTGAGTAGTAATACTCATGGTCTAAATCACAAGAAAATAACATAGAAAGTGTGACTGACATTTCCAAGAAAAATATAATGAATTTTCAATTTCAAAAGCAGCATTTTGACAACTCAGTAATTCTTGCTCTACATTTACCCTGACTTCCATGCAGTCAGAAAAATCATTTATTTAGGTGAAAGCACAAGGAAGAAATTATATTCAACACTGAAGTAGGACTGGCTTTGATTCGGGATTCTAATATTCATTAAAAAATCTAAATATGGAATTTTTTGACTGATCTCCACTGATCCTTTAACTTTTTTAAAAGTGTAGAAATTAATATTCAGCAAATATACACATTTGGTAAGTACACATCAGGCTTTCACGAGACTTTCATGAATGCACTTAATCATCAGAAGGAAATAAGCTCTCTGACAAGTCTTATACTAGCCTATGAAAGAACCACTCTTTAAAAAGTGATATTTAGATATAAGAAAACAAAAACGGAAACAGAGAAACATATGAAACCGAACTACTTAAGAGGTTGCTGGTTTTTCCAATAGTGCATTTGAAGAGTTATCATTTGGCTGACCTAGCTCATGAGAGAACTAGAAGAGAGATTATAGATTTAGACCAATAATCCAACCAGTTGATGAGCCTCTATTTCATACGTGTGTCTTTTCTAAGGTTAAAATCAGACTAGATTCTTCTAGAATAGAATGATATGATCAATGAAATACCAGGAAAACGATAGATCTTCAGCTTGGCTAAAAGAAAAAGGAACAGAAGTCTCCTGAGAAATATTTTTCTCACAAACAATCAACATTCATCTCAAGAAACTGCAAGCACAAGTTATCAAAGGTTCTTTTCATACTCATTGTAAAAAGTAGGCACTTGTAGAGGGCATGCAGCCCTCTAGCATGTAGATGAACCAAGTCCAGTACCTCAGCTCAGTATTCCTCAATTAAAAGAAAAAAAAATCTCAATATAAGCATTCCTATTATTTGGTGCTTTTCCTCCTAACCAAACATGAATTTTACATGTACAAGCTTTCTCATCAAGGAAATCAAACCAACTGCTGCAAGAATAGAAATCCAAAGATTCAATTAAAAAAGAAAACACAGTAAATAAGTCTGTGAAATCTTACTATCTTGAACAACTCTACTAGGCCAAAGGTTAATTACTCTTAACAAATATCCTTGCATGCTTCCCATTACCCAACTATGAGGCTCCTAAGCAAACAACTGTAACAGCAATAGGCAGTACCCATCTTTAGTTACACTAAACAATACTTCTTGAATAGACTTTTTACTATGTCTGGAATGGAGTATAAAACCAAAACAACTGGCTAAGTTGTGGCACTGAATCAATAAATATCATTACCGTATGTCTAACCACTGAATGTGTAGTTTAATTTGAATCATAAATGCTGCAAGGGTATGGCATGGTAAATAGGAACAGCAAAACTGTCTTACAGATACATAAACATCTTTCCAAGGAAATCATCTCATTATAGGAAGGAAATTTTTCCTGTAACAGTCAGAGCTATAATTATGCAATACAATATGCTAAATTACAATACGTACTTAATTATTAATAGAATTTATTTTACAGATCAAATAGCCAAATACACATTTTTGAAAGAGCCAGATAGCAATGTGGAGAATACTAGAGGCAACAGTCATGGTAGACATTCTGCAGTCTAAGAACTGAGGCAACGTGAATATTAAGTACAAGCCTATAAATATCTTTACATCAAACATACAGGAAGGTGTAAGAATGTCATGTTGTAGTCTAATTGATCAATCATTAATAACTTTTTCTTTAAGTTATATATACTGTATACATCCCAGTTAGAAGTGTTATTCATTTTATTCTAGCAAACTAATATTACATGTCTTCATATAAGTGCAGAAAACAGGGTTCTTTATACTCCTTTGCTTCCTAAGAGATTTTCTATTGCACGTGAAATGCTAATATTATAGATGATACATATTAAGCATTATTCTCTAAAATATACAGAAACTTACAACCAGGCTGCAAACCAAGTAATGATACTCAAACTGTATTTGTTAAATGAGTCATACTAAATTAAAAAAAAAAAACATTATGTAAACAAATTTAAATTAAAATAAGAAAGGTAATGATAATAATAATTTGGAGAGAAACAAAAAACAGAAGGCCATATTTTCCCCTACGTGCTGGATAACAGTGCAAAAAATTTTAGGTTCCAACAAATATTTATCATTTCCTATTTTATCACAGTGAAAAGCAAGACACTGGATCTGTGATTTAGGAAAAAAAAAAAAAGAAAAAAAAAACCTACTTCAAAAGATTAGGTGTATAGCACCTGTTATATCTAAATTTCAGCAAGTAAAATGCAAATTAATTCTATTTTTGGAAGTGAATATTTTTGAGTTATTTAAAACGTGATCATTTATTACAAAATTTTGTGGGTAAGAAAGTATTCATTATTCACAACTAATATTGTGCCTATGAAATGAGAAAGCAGTGATTTGATCAATTCCACTTATGAACCATAGCAGCAATATTATCAGTAAAAATATTATGGAATAGATATAAATAACACTTGATTCTCAATACGTGTAACAATGCTATATTGTGACAACAATTTGTTTTTCTTTTTAATGCAGGGAGTATAAAGAACTTTACATTCTCCTTTCAATGTATGAATAAAATTTATTGCTCCCTTTTATTATACTTATATAATCAAAACTTCTACTTGTTTCAACTAAAATAAATAAGGAAAAAATCTGGGACAAGAAGTTGGTTACAAGCAAAATTAGAAAACAATAGATTTATCATAATCGCCAACTGTGATGAATGATGGGTCACATTACTTTCTTCTTAGCAAAACTACATTATAGAACACTATAGCACAATGTACTAAAATTTTGTTGTCTTTTCCTTTTAAAAAATTCTTGCCCTTGATACCTTTCAGTAGGGCAGCTTGAACAGTTCATCGTCACTTCCAAACCCCTCTGGAGATCAGACGATAAATTTCTTCGGCAATCAGAGAGAGGACAAAGGGCTTTCTCGTGCTATTTCCTTGTTTTCATGTTTGCTGGCTTAACATCATTGTGTACACGTACGACTTCAGTATATAACATCAGATGCGATGGCGTTCAGAGCTGGCAAACAGAGAAACAGCATGAGAAAAGCCCTTTCCTACATAATTTTCCCCATATAGAGTAAAGTTTGCTTCCAACTTTCAACCATGTCAACCACATAGTTTGAGAAGTACCAAACTACTGCATTTCTATGGAACCAACCAACTTTGGTGAGTGTGTTTGTAGGGCTCTATATACACAGAAAAACCTGTACACATCTATATACACACAACAGAGGTGTTAAAACGGGAGACACAAAAATGGCTTCTATGCATGTTATTCTAGGTTTTTAAATATTTTTTTCTTTATCAGCTCAAAGCTGTAAGTGCTGCATCAAGCATACAGCTATCAGAAAACCACCATACTACCTAAAATATATTCTACAGGGTTTTAGTAGACTTCATTCAAGAGCATAGTTCCTAAGAGCATAAAACATTTTGAAGAGTTATTTTGCTTCTTTAAGTTGTATTTATTATCAACAGAATTAGAGTCTTGAAAATTCACTGAAACAAAGCCATTCAGATCAATTATTTCAAGGGAAAAAACCCACTATCAATAGCAGTCACCAAGACACTAGCCACTCACTGGTCAGGAAATTGCTATCAACTGAAGATCATCGAGTGTAATACCTTCTGTGAGAAAATAGGAAAAGAAATAAGTGTGAAAATTAAACTATAGATAAATCAGATTTCATTGTTGACAATGGTTGGTAGCCATAAGTTTCTATTAAAAAAAAAAAAAAAAGGAATTGAGAAGAAAAGAGTACACATTTCAGCTCCACCATGAAAGCATGAAGGTGAAACATGCTTAATGTTTAGGGAAAATCATATGTATTTATACTGCTACTATTCCAGAACAAGCTGCTATTGGATAGAGAGTTGAGTATCATTCAAGCCTGAAAAACAATCATCAAATGTTAATGCTGGAACACTGCCTACCAACTTCAGTACAAACTCAGTCAAATAGTTCTTACTGGGATAAAAAATAACAACAAAACAACCTTTGTTTTCTCCGAAGTAGTTTTTACTGCTCAAGAAAAACTGAGATGCTATACTGTGGGACATGCTTTAGTGGGGAAATATTGTGGTAGGTGGACGGTTGGACTGGATTATTTTGGAGGTCTTTTCCAATCTTGGTGATTCAGTGATTTTATGATTCTACTTAAAAGCCACATTCAAAATTGTTCCTTTTTTTTCCTAAAAGACAAGTGAATTTATTTTTTGTTTTCTTTTCACTTGTGCTTGGTATTTGTTTTTTACCATGAAGTGCAGAGTATCAATTCCAGACTTCCTTCCCCATGTTTTTTCAGTAAAAAACACATCTATGCAATAAAAATTGACTTTTCTTTCTACAAAGAATTCCACAGAGGAAAAACATTTCCTTGACCGGTTTTGCTTTAGTAGTACTACATATCTAATTAACTGCTCACTAACATAAGAGTCTGCAAATTTCACTTATCCTTCAGTAACATCTTTTTCTCCAGATATGAATTTCAGTTCTTACTGAAATGTTCATACACAGCATCATACCAGAATTACCAGCAAAATTACCAGATAGGAAATTAAGAGAAAATAACAAGAATAGTCAGAGTTGTAGTAATCACTTCTGAGACAGCTTTTGGGAAGGGTTATACCAACAGATATTTATGTGACATTTAGAAGAAAATGTTCCTTGAGTGTAATTTACTCTGTATTTGTCAGTGCAAAACACAGTGTTACCTATACACTCTTTCACATATCAGAAGGATCAGCATTGCCTACTGATGATTACAGGATAATGGATTAAACTCACTACTCTCACTTATTACCCAAAACAATAAATCATGCATCTAAAGATCTGCATATCACATGAGTTTTCAAAGCTTTTTGTTTCAGGAAAGTGCAATATTCTTTTAATTTGCATTCTAAGCATACTGCTCTCATACTGAGTGGAAAACAATAATGGCATTTCACCACATTTCAAATCAGAAACAGAAAGCCATATGTATCATAACTGTAAGCATAAGCTTAAGCAGTTGGTAGTAAGAAAGTAGCCCCCAAAAAGGCAACGTACCATAAATGAGGTCTACTTCTTAATATAAATTTAATGTCTATCTCTAATTATTTTCCAACAAACAAGTTCAGCAGAGATCACAGTGTTATTTGAAATCTCCATTCATACACACACGTACATTCACACATGATAGAATTCTTGCAAATAAATCAATTAATGAAGCTTTACAGTAGTAAATATGAGAAAATCAATCTTCATACCTGTTCATTCCCACAATTTTTTTCTGAAGATTGCATAGTGTACTAACAGTGGAAATGTTAACATATGGATGGGAGTCCACTGCAAAGCAGGCATAACCACCACCAAGTACAGAAACAGAGCACGATTATATATTTGTCATTCAAACAATATGTTCATATATATATTCAAACAGTTCAGACAATGACTATATATTCCAGATGCACCAGCTGAAGAAGTGAACTGAAACTAAACCAAGTCCTGCCACCTCTGCTTTCATGCAGTCATACTTCTTCACTAACAAAAGGCCAGAAAAAATGATAATAAAAAAGTTGATGGGACCCTTCCTCAGTCAACAGCTGTTTATTTAGGATATTTATACTGTTCCTATAGTGCGCAGTAAAGTTTTTTCAAATGAACGAATGTTCATAAACTGAAAGAAAGAGACAAGAAGGAGGAGGATATGTGAAGTTTTAATCAACCTTTGCAGCAGTAGTTTCTTAGTACCCAGCTGCCAGAGATAACACTGTATACTATAATTATGAATGTTTTGATTAGATATGTCGATCCCTCGACAGGCATTCGAATTGTCTGAATGTTGTTTCAAACACCTGAGCAAAGATTCCAGATTTTAAAATTTGTGTTACGTATTATATGAATAATGGATCGAAAAAAACAAAAAACATCCTTTTCAACTTTCCAATGCAAATGAAAAAAATATATATTTTTTTGAAAGTATATGCTTCATACTGCCTTCTCTTACTAAGGTAAATGTCAAAAGCAATTGAGTTTTTACAAAGCTTGTGAACAGACAAGCTGTAAATGTGTATATGTTCTTCTCCAAAGAGATACATTCTTCTAACAGGACCATAGCCACTGAAGCAAAGAAAATCTGAAGACAATGAAAGTTAGCTTGATTTTATATACCTTACTTAAAAAACAAACAAACCCAACATATTATGAACAAGAAGCCCCTTCACAGTTTATCATATGATAAAACTTCTTTAATACATCTACAGCATCCCAAAGGAAAGCATGCTATTCTGAAGGTACCAATTCACTCTTACTAGTATTAATTCCTAACGTGTGACTTCAAAATAATATATCTCTTTCCATTACCCTTTTCTACACAAAAGAATCAGAGAAGCTTATTCTCTCTTCTTCTTTGCATTATATTAGCACCACACGTTTCCCTCTTCAGCTTCCTGCAGTCAACAATCCAATGTGTCCTCAGTTGCTGCTAATTCCTTTCCCACAAAAATTTGAGCTTTGCTACTGCAGTATCTATTTGCCCACATAGCCCACATAGACATACTTTCGGCTTTTTAGCAGAAAATTCTTTACAGTCTCCTTTGCAGTTTTTTTGAGTACAATTGTTAGAATGACTTTGTCATTTTGTACATCACTTCTACAAATTTAACAGAAGTTTTTTTTTTATTTATTTAAAGACCTTTGATATCATTCTGATTTAAAGCTTCAAAAAAATCCCATAACTTTTTATCTTTAAATCAGTAGTTCAAATGTCTTGCTTAGACAAAGCTAAGAGGTATTAAGATGTGAGGCTTGTTAATATCAATAATCAATTGAAAATGAAAATAAATAAATTCACAGTAAGCATAAGCTTTAGTTTTCTCCTTCAGAGAGATTTTGGCTTGTAATAGGGAAGTATGACAGTAGTTGTTATAGTACAATAATGTTTCTCACACTAGACATCTTCCTTATTTTCATTTCTCAAAAAAGCACATCTGCCTTTTTAACTGAAATTATCCCACTTCTCCTTGCTGTCCTGCATTTTTTGAAAATTCAGAGAGTGCACAACATGAAGGTATCACTAACCACAAAGATCCCGCTTGCCTATAAGGTTGGAGAATAGAGGGCAACATGACATCTGAAAGACTGGGGTAGAAGTTTCTTTTGTCTCATCTCTTTACTGGCTAACAGAGACAACTCTAAGTCAGTCTGTCCTGAGTCTGTAGCCTCACAGAAAATAAAACTACACAGACTATAATTATACAAAAAAACAGGTTAAGACTCGTTTTTAGAAAAAATACTGAGATTAAGGAAATATAGCTTGTTTTGCTTATCATAAAACACAATGCTGTAATTACAATCCAACACAAAGGATTAAACTCAAATGGCCTCTCTTGCCCAATTTATGTAAATAAATGCATTAATATTTTATTAGTTATTTAAATAAAATGCAATTAAGTCACGTTTAAAGGCAAATGTTGCTTTCCAACTAGTGGAAAGGGCCAGTGTCAGAGAGGAGTTGCAATTTCTCCAATAATGTGGTCACTTCTGTATATGTAAAAATTAACCTTTTGAGCACCATACTAATATAATTTCTGGTACAGTTATATCAGGTAATGAGTATTTAAAAACAAACAAACAAAAAAAAACAGTTCTATCTTTCTCTCAACAACAGGAAACCCCTGTGAATGACTTTTAAGGTATAGATAAAAGAAAACATTTTTTTCCAAGAGAGACTTCTGTAGAAGATAATTGCTTTCCATTCTACTTTAAATGTCTCTTCTGATGGAAGAACTAAGTTCGTAAAAATCTAGAGTGTCATGAGCTTACCTTCTTTTTTAGTAGAATTAGTGTATTACAAAGTCTGCTTTTGAGCAGACGGTGGAAAAATCTTTTTGGCTCGCAGGAGGTATACTGGAGTCCCTATACTCAACTGAAAAATCACTTAGATCAGGCCTACAGAGCACTTAGATCAGGCCTACTGAGATGCTGAAAACAGCACCACCCACCTCACCATAAGGAAAAATATAACAGATCAACAAGCTAGCAAGAAACTTTTTCTAATGTCCGATTTAAATTTACACATTTAAATACCTTTGATACAAAATTTTCAAATCTGAAAAAGTACATATTTTCTACTGCTATCATAATAATAAGAAATTCTATTATTTTGTCCTCAACTTAACTGTTAGTGGAACTCAAAACTCCCTTTTGTAATACACAGCTATATGGGTTACCACAGAAATTTGTGTTGTTAAGGGGGAAAAAATTAAGTAGAACAAACAGGCCATCATGCAATTTTCATGTACATTTTGTTATCAATGCAGCTCACAAAACAAAGCTCACAGAAAATTTAAAACCCCAACTGAACAAAAAGTCTAACAGACTTAGTCTTGCTGAGGACTTGTTCCCAAAAAATAATATTAGAATATAATATCAATGATATAATAAGTTCTTTTGAAATATTTAATTATTGATTCTTTTAAAATTTGACTAGAAAGCTGTTTTCACTGAAAACATTGTGATATTCTTAAATAAAAACAGACAAATAGACAAAATTTATTATTTAAGAAACTTTCCAAAATATATACAGAAATTATATTTGATTTTCAGTTACTTACAGGCTTTCTGTAGCATCCTGTAGGTTCTTATTTTTAATTTTAAGCTAAGAAGTCTTTAGACATTATGCTGTACTAAATTTTTGAGAAGTTAGTATCTAGTTTACCAAGCATAGGAGAAAAAATGTGAGACCAGTTAGACCAATGCTTCTCATTTTCCCACAGCTTTGCCTATTGACAGTGCCATTCTACTCAAGTAGTCTGCTACTTTTGAAAATGGCACTGAATCTCTCAGATGAAAATCCTTGCCTGCTTTTAGTGACTTTGAAGTAAAGCTATACCCAAATGATGGCTGCAATTCCAGACACCATTAATATTAAGAACCACTTATGAGGTCCTGTAAAGCTTTATTATTTTCCACCTGGCCTAGATTACTTCAACTCTTGAGCACACAATACTACAGAGGACAGTATCATAAACCCTCTTTGTTTCACACAGCTGCACAGTGTACGGAGGTAATGCAGGAAGTGCCATACTGCCATCTGCAGTCCGGAATACCCACCAATGTAATAATTCACAGCTCGATTTCCTTGCAGCAGTCATTTTAGTTTTTCCCTTAACACTGAAGAATCTCAAATTGTTTACATTTCAATGCTTCTATCAAACATGACTTTTCATAACTTTTAATCCTTGTGGAAAATTTTATTTTGCAGTGCTTAGAATTAGAGCTAAATAAATGGAAAAGAAAGAGGCTAAGGAGAAAGAGAGAACCTTAAAATTTCCATTACCTGTCTGGTGTGAATGGGGCCTGGGGTCTTGAAGCCTCCTTGACAGCTGCATTCAGAAACACTGTAAGGGTCCGAGCTGCTTGATGAGCACTTGGAGAGTGAGTCACAGCCCACCACAAAGGTGTTATCCAGAGGCAGTTCCTGAATGACATGGTGCTTCTTAGGGGGTACAGGAGTCTCAGGTTTAATTTGAAAGGTTGGCTGTGGAGAAGCAGACTTGTAGTGCTTTGCTAAATCTGGGCTATCAGGCTTAAATGTGGTTGGTGTAGTGGCCCAGTTATATTTTCCCATAGTCTGTTCTTCTAGTTCTACAGGAATGTCTAAAGTGCCATTTATGTGCTCGTGGCCAGGATCATCAGGCTTAGATTCTTCAATAGTCACAAAGTTGAGGAGAAGACTTTTTGGAGAGCGTTTCTTCTTCTTCTTCTTCTTCTTGATCTGCCTGTTCTCTTGGTTTGGGGAAACCCACTCACCACTCTGCTTATTCTTCTGGACAACTTTGTGCCTGGGAGTCTGGCGGCACCGTACTAAAGCAGTAACAAAAATTACCAGAATAACTGTCATTGTGCCTGCAATAATCGCAATTATGATCTTGACATAATCATTGGTTTGTGGGGTTATCTCACCATCCCCAATGTTCTGGCCAACTGGAGTTTCCATATTCCTGCGCACTAGCTCTTGTATGTAGGAACTATTGGTGACCGTCTCATTCACAAACAAATGCACAAGAGCTATAGTATAAAGAGACTCTGGCTGTCCTAGGTCATTGACTTTTATCACCAGTCTGTGCAAGCCATGATCTGATGTAATTACCTTCTCTTTCAATGTAATATTGCCTGTTAATTGGTCAATTGCAAACAAGCCCCTTGAATTCCCTCCTATAATGCTGTAACGGAGCTCTGCATTCATTCCTGTGTCATTATCAACTGCAAAGACTTTAGTAACAACAGACCCTGGACTGGATGATATTGGAACCAACTCATATGAATAATTTGAAGAAGGAATTACAAAAACAGGTCTGTTGTCATTTACATCAACAACGTTGATCGTCACTTTGGCCGTTGAGGAACGCTGCAGTCTTCCTCCATCCACCGCTTTCACCTGAAAAGTGTATGACCCCTGCTGTTCTCTATCAAAAGTAATATTAGGTCTTATTACACCAGTAAGTGGATCAATAATGAAATTATCTCGACCATTTAATATAGACAGAGTGACTGCAGCATTCTCTCCAGAATCAGCATCTGTTACTGTGATAAGCCCTACTGTGCCATACATGGGTAAGTTTTCTGGAACATAGAAATTATATTCATTGTGTGTGAAAGCAGGGCTGTTATCATTCTGGTCCAGGACTGACACTGTCACAGTAGCATTGGTCTGCAAGGGTGGCATCCCATTATCCTTAGCCAGTACAGTGAAGGAGTACCTATCTTGTTTTTCTCTGTCCAGCTTTCTCACTGCTGTCAGAATGCCTGTACGACGGTCAAGGTTGAAAATAGGGGGTGCATCAGAACCCAGAATATAGCTGATCTCAGCATTGCGCCCACTATCGGCATCCGTAGCACTTATCTTGGTTAGCTGAGTACCAGGAGCATTGTTTTCAGGGATGGAAAGACCTATGATAGGCTGTGTGAAAACTGGGGCATTGTCATTTTCATCTTTAATTTTGATCAAGAGCATTGCAGATTGGTTTAAGGGAGGTTTACCTGAATCTGAAGCTACTATTTTAATAGCATATTCCCGTGTGGATTCATAATCTAGAAATGTAGCAGTCTCCAGAAGAAACTGATTATCAAACACTGGCTTTAGTCTAAAAGGGACATCATGATCTGTAAAACAAGTAACTTTTCCATTCAGATCAGCGTCCTTGTCCATTACTGTTATCAATGCAATTTTTGTATTAAGTGGAGCTTTCTCAGACAAAAGCACTGTCCCATTCACTGGATTGATGATGTACCTTGTGTCTATTGATGGGACATTGTCATTAATATCTGTGACATTAACAGTCACTGTTGCTCTCGATGGAGTTGAACTGCCATCACTTGCCAAAACAGTTAATTTGTGTACAGGAGATTCTTCCCTGTCTAGTGGCTCTCTTATGGTGATGAGACCAGTGGCATTATCAATGGCAAACAGCTTTTTGGCCAAGCTGGAGATTTGATTGCTGAAATAGAAGTGGATTTGTGCATTTGAGCCCAGGTCTGCATCAGTGGCATGGAGCTGAGAAACAGAGGTGCCCACTGGAGCATTTTCTGGAATACTAACTTCAATGTCATTCTCTTTAAAGACTGGGCGATTATCATTCACATCAGTCACTGTGACTTGCAGGATTGCAGTGCTAGATCTTGGAGGACTTCCACCATCTTCAACTTTAATTTTCATCACATAGGTATCCTTCTGCTCTCTATCCAGGATCTGCTGGACAATCAGTTGAGGCCACTTATCTCCCTCAGGTGTCTCAATTATATCAAGACCAAATACATTCTGACCCTACAAGACACAGAAAGAACATACTTTAGCAGAGTAGTACATTTAAGCAGAGAATCATCTCATTAAAATTATCACAAAATATGTAAGCATTATATAGGAATTGACACTTTCATATTTACTCCTAGTCTGCAATATTTTATTTTGCTTTAAGACCGGGGACCTTAAAAAAAGCTTCAGAACATACACGGAAATGAACTGATACTTTTGAGTATTTTCTTTGTTTTTTGGGGCAGGGGTACACAACACATTGTTGTAGTTTGTTGGTTTCTTGGTGTTGTGTTTGCTCCTTAAACCAACTGCTCTCTTCCTAAAGAAAAGAGAAAATTCTTGGACAGATGTGATTTGCTTTCTATACTGTATCAGTGAGTGTGGAGAAGAGAAACGTAGCCAAAGTTCAACAATGTCCAAATGTAAGGTAATACGCATACACTAAAGGATTTAAACAAATCTTCAATTTCAAGGAAAACAAGAAATTTAAAAGGGACTGCTTCACGGCTCATGGAACAACTCTGGACATGATCTGAAGCCATCATAATTTAAAAAAATTAAAATAGTTTACTATACAATTCAGGCATTAGATAACTCAGACAAAATGAAGCCATAACAGTTTATTAGAAATACATAACAAACTCCTTAAAATTATTCCATTATTTCTCACAATTTGCTTTATATTTATCTTCTTTTTTCACTTGGATTATTTTGGGTTGTTTTTCTTTCATTAAAAAAAAAAATCACAGAACTGTGACATTCACTTTGAAAATTACTTCTTTTCACAGGGATTGTTGAACACATTACACTCCTGTAATAGAAAAGAAATGCTATATATATTTGACAAACATGGCTTCCTTCAGAAGCCTTGCGTTGAAAAGAACATGCTAAAATAAATACAACAAAACAAAACAAAATAGATTCTGTGTAAGAATGGACTGTTTGTTTAAGTGTTTTGCCAGTCAGAATTTGACATAAATAAACATTTCTCTCATGGAAAAGAACTATCCATCCTCATTTCAAACATAACTGCGCAACTTGCACAGTACTTGTGACATCATGTTGCAACCAGGGGCAGTCTAAAGTGAACTGGAGCACATTCTGAAACAATAAATAAAAACACAGCTTTTACTTATTCAGTAGAAGACATGAAAATATTAGTTTTAAAAGAAATGTCTTCTCAAATAGCAATTCTACCTTTATCTCTCTATGGAGGCCAAGTGTGCGTTTCCTATTCATCTTCAATCAGCCTAGCAGTTAGTTGTAATAAACTGCATAACTACTAAGAAATAATGAATCATGTATGTTTTAATATAGAATTCCAGAAAAAAAAATGTAACAGGCTGGTGGAGGGGGGTGGACATATCAGCTATCTTTTACTTCTTTATTTGTACACAAATTGACAGATGGGCGCTGATTATTCTATCATTAGATCTCACAACTACAACAAAAAATTTACATAGACTTTCAATATGTTCAATTATACAAATGAATACACATTTCTGCATTTCTTTAACTATCAAGTTAAAAGCAATTTTTCATTATACCATAAAATTAATAGATTTGATTCTCCATAACTACCAGTAAACTAACGGAGAAACAGAAAAGAATGCAAAGAACAATTCCAGGTCAATTATTACCATTTGAGTAATTTTTCTTTATGAAAAAAAAAAGAAAAAAGTTACTTAAGAGCATTTCTTGCTGTTCATCAGAGGGTCATGCATCTTTTTAAACTACTAAAATAGAGGGATTTTTTTTTTTTTAAGTTTTTAATTCACATTGGGATAAAGTTAAATGCAGTGATACGCTGCATTTTATCAAACAAACTTTCTGAGAGAGCTCTCCCATTCTAAACATTTCCAAAATGATGAAACATTCAAGAAGCATATTTTGAAGATTACAGATATCTAATTCTCTCACTCAGGAGAAAAGAAACTCAGAGTTGAAAAGAGAAACAGGAAGAAAAACCTTCAGCATAAAATTTTTGCTGCTGAAGTAAATGGATCTACCATCACCAAAAGCTCAGTGAAATCAAAATTTCCTACAATCAGATTGGTTTTTGGACTGAACCTCAATCATCTCATTATCCCAGTGATCTGAAGGTTTCACCCATGCTTCAGTACTGCTATAAATCTTTAGAAGTATAATAGGTAATTAACACTTACATAGCACCTTCCACCATTAAATTAATTTTAGAAATAACCTGTTATTTTAATTCCACAGCTATATCAGAGAGTGAAAAACAAAATGCTGAATTTTTAATCTAAAAAGACAGTTTAAATGATGTAATCTACCTACTTCAAGCAGAACAAGGTTTCAGAGCCAACATCAACTTTAAGAAGCTCCGAGTTCTGATCACAGTATTATTTATCAGTGGTTTAAGCAATTTGTAACCTTACTGAATTTTCAAAACATCCTTCTCAGTTGATTCACGCCCAAGGTAATCTTTGAAATGATGAAACTGGTATACTTGCTGAACACTCCTTGCCATGTATTTACCTGATCATTTGTAATCGATCCAAATGTCCTTTTCGGAGCTGTTTTGGGCTGTCATGTAAAATAAAAAATTAGAGAGTTTTAAAACAATTGTAACATTTAGGTAAGTTAATAAATGCATAATCAATTAAACATGTATATCTAATGTGATAACTTGGAAAAGTTTCCAAGTACTACAAACAGGACTGCATGTAGCAAGGTGTACCTAGTCTGCACCTAACTTGCCTCTAGACATGCACATGGCAGTATTACACTTTCTCATCACAATGTTTCATTAAATTCATTAGTTGTTGACTACATTTGCTTTGTAATTACTGGTTTTTGTTTGTTTGTTTTTGATCTGAATGTTCAAACCCACAGTTAAAAAAAAAGAACTCGGAAGCTTCAATTATACATCAATCTAAACTACAGTCTGTGCAGTCATAAACCTAACATGCTTCACCCATACACAGAAGATAAGGACATGATGCATTATCAACATCTACATATTAATTCACTACTTTTCAGCTTCCAATAACAAAAGTGCCTCTACAAAAGCTGGTCTGAAAGTGACAAACACTTCTACCAAATTACTAATCATTTCATTTAAACTAAACAAAAACAAAATTCAAAGCCGTTTTCTTTTAGAGACACTCTTTCCCAAAGAAGGAAAGTTAACAGCTGCCAGTAAGGCAATTAGGCAAGCAAGCCTCCCTCTTAACCTTCTCCATGACAATTTTTGAGACATTCACAGGCATCCTATTGGACAGGAAGCTGATACAAAACCTGAAGGACAGTTAAAGGTATATCATATTTATGTCTGAGATATGCTGTAAATTCTCATACTGCATACTGTCCTGTCCTCCAATATGCCCCTTGTATTTCAAGTAAACACTAGATTCATATCTCTAGATATAAAATGAAGGAAAAAATAAGAGTTGTCAGGCATTAATATATTTAGTAAGATAATTTTTATGTTCACATAACGTATGCGTGAGAATAACAGATTTGCTCCAAAAATCTAGGAACTAAGAGAAAGAAATGACTGTGTTTTAGTCATGTAATTCTCTAACACATCACTGTGTTTTTGGACGTAACAAGTAACAGTTCTGAACCAGCTCCTAAATCACAACCTCATCTTGTTTGACAGCCAAACAAGACACCTTGGGCTCATAATCCCGCATTTTAGAGCTCTCAGATGAATGCTGACTGGGTGTTGGAGCAGTGTGAATCTGTAATGCCCTCCTATTCACTACCTGCACTATAACCATATCAGAACTCTCAGGCAGAACGGGATTCAAACTGACAGCCACTTGTACACAAGAAAATAGAAACAACTGAAATGTTTCTGAAAATTACCCTAAAGCAGAGGTCGCCCAGGATCCTCAGCTTCTAGTACTTTTAGTTCGAATTTATCGTGATGGACATTTATAGATTTGGCTCATGACAAGTGGAAAAAAATAAAATTAAATAGACAAAAAACCTTTGATAGGACTTGTTAAACAAGTACAAATGTTTGTGAGTTAGGGTTCATTGAATTATCTTGTTCTTTGTTATTTTCAAGATAATTTCATTTGAAAAGGTGCATGATTTCTATAAACAGGTGGTATCTTCATTGCGCCAAATCCATATCCGTGCTTTTAACAGAGTTATTTAGCAGGGGTAACTTGTTTGATCGGAGGCCCATCTAAACTGAAAGTTTGGCTACGAGTGAAACCACTGTATCCTCCCTTTATGCTTATGTTTGAGGACAAAATGTTGATAAAAATGTTCATTTGAATGGCATGATAGACCTCTCATCAGAGATCCAAGAACAAAAAAGAAAATAAATGAATAAAATCCCATGTCCTCCAGATTTATATCAGAAGGCCATTCTTCCACACGTACACATTTTTCCCAACACTAACGCATAGCTTTTTGGGTTTGTAGGTCTGGAACAAATAGTGATAAAATGAATATGACTGTAAGGCTTTCTTAGGGCCTTCACTCCTTGGAGAGTTTTCTAAAACTCAAAAGAGGAAGTTTATGTGGGAGGTGTAACAACCACATGAGCCTTTTTATTTTTAAAGACATGAAGCTGTGCTTTTCAAACAAAGAAACTTATCCTTTTTACATTATTCTGAGAAAATAACAGTGGAGCTAGCAAATTAAACTGTAAAAATGTGTGACATAACACAAGTGCAAGATGCCCCTTCTCTACATACTGGAAGATAATAAATGACACTGCAATTTCAGATTAATAAATCAAAGACAGTTGCTCAGAAGAAGTAACAGCGTACTGAAAGTAGTTCCACAGAGACTGAATTCTAATACTCATTAAATAGAAATCTTTTGACTATGTTAACGAGGGAATGCTGGGGATAAGCCAAAAATGTATTTTTTGGTGCTGGATTTCATCTGAAAGCCAACTTGTCTTCTTCCTCCTCCAGTATTTCTGATTCCCATTTGTGTGACTCAGTAGAACAGCAGCAAAAGAAAAAAATGAAAATACTGTGTTACAGTATGGTAGCAATCCCATTTTGAGACCCAACTCTGAAACCCTGTAATACCTGTGTGCACTGAAAATTCCACATGGTGTAAGCCATCATGACTTTCAACGTAAGAGTTATATTCCTAAAAATGCCTTCTCTGCAAGTTGCTTGGAATCAAAAATCTTAAAAAAAAGCATCTGATACACACATTTACAAGTATTCATACTCAAGATGGTACTACAGACAGAAATTATTATTCTATTTCCTACTTCCAAAGCAATTCAATAAAACTGCACAGAAAGAAATAATTTATTATTTTATTACAGCAATACAAAGAGTTCTATCACCTGCATGTATGAACATGTAAGCAAAGTCAAAGATACTGAAATAAGACAAAACCCTCTAAAAAACAGAATAACATCTAGGATTGAGTCAATTATTTCATAGAAATGTGAAGGACCACTCACTACAACAAAGTAATTTTCAGTTGTTTTACAGATTAGTTGCTATACTAGTTGCTGGATATGTCATGTTTTCTACCTACAGATTTTTTATTCTACTTCCACCCTCAATTAACTTTACTGTTACTGTAAGAAGAGGCACACTATGGGTATATATGAAAACTCCACTGTAAACTGGAAAATTAAATGAAATCAGTTTTGAAATTCAATATTATGGCTTTTAACAAATCAGCAAAACCTAGACTAATTTACCAAAAGCAAGAATGATAGCTGGAATGCAGAGCTTCCATGAGGGTTAAGCGGTATTAAAGTTATTCCTTATTATGCTCTTAAGCACAATCTGATTAGTTTTAACAGCTGCCCAGCAGGAAAAGCCAACCAATCATTCCACAGTAATATACATATTAACATACCTCTTTGCATTTAGCATTCACTCATTTCAGAGGCAGGTACACACTGCACTACAGTAAGAGCTGGTATCTTTTGATTTTAAATATCAAATATTCAAAATGAAAACAATATCAGAAAATCCTGATAATCACAATATAAATTAATACCTTAAAACCTTTTCTGATAAATAAACTTATTCCACTAATACATAACAGGCAGCAAATTGGTTTTCAGGTTCCACAGGAAACGGGATGGAGAGGAAAATAGGAAATACTAATTTGTTTGCACTTTTAAATGTGCTACAACAAATAGTATTTAAAAATACGTAACGGAAATGAGGATAATATTATATGGTTAGGCTTAAAATGAAGTGAAAAACTCAAAGAAAGTCATATAATATTCCATTCTTAAAAACACAGAAGAACATCTTGATTCAAAAAAAAAGAAAAAAGAAAGAAAAGAAAATAAAGACAATATGCTTGATAAGGCAGAGAGAAAAAAATTACAATAATTTGACTTTGGAACATCAGCAATAACCACGGCAATAATACACATCACATTAATAGAGACAGCAATTATAGCACAATGTGATAAAAATGTATTTCAATACTGACAGCTGATGATTCAGAATTCTTTCCTTTCACAATGTTTCTTTTTTGTTTCCTTAAAATTGTCTGAAATGCTCTTTGCTACATGTCCCAGCATCAAAAGCTCTACAGGACTTCAGCGTTCAGACCCATTATATTTCTGGGCTAAGGAATATAAATTACTTTGCAATAAACCTTTCTTTCAAGAATAAAAATAACCATACTAATGCAGTCAAGTGCCACAATCTACAGTTGACAGTGCATTTAAAAGTATTCTTTGATATTTATAAGTTTATAATTTTGGACTTAGCATATTTCTTCCCTGTGTTTCCTCCTGAAAAGAAGAAAAACATTCATACTGTGTATTTAGAGTAACAACTACAAGAATTATTTAATTCTCTATCACTATCAATCTGAGATCTGAAAGCTAAAACTAAAAATCAAGAACATTATAATTCTATAAGCTTCTTTAATATTTAATTTGTCTAATTAATGACATCTAAAACTAGGAGAAACTGTAATTTCCTCTACTATATTCAAAACACATCTTAAAAACTGGAAATCTTTATCACCCCAAAAACAGAACTCCTGGAAAAATGAACTGGGGCAAAACAAAAAACTCACACGCATAGAGAAGACAACAAGGCATGAAATAACTCAGAATTTTTAATAATAGATTTGGAATATTACTAGGATTTATATGAACCCCGTTGGAAAAATAATTCAAGCTTTCTCAAGACAGACATCCAAACTGTAAGTAAAATTTGTATTGCTGCATCCACAATAAATAAAAGGAGCAGAAAATAATATTCACAAAGTTATTCTGAAACTAAAATTAGAATGGATTGAGAACGTGCACATTCCTTGCAGCAATACAAACATGATTAGGCACTTTCCATCAAAATTTGTGAGAACCATTTTTAACTTGGTCAAAAAATAATGGTATTCAAGTGAAACTGTTCCTAGATGGAGACAGCTGTCGCTTGCTTTAGTAATAAGGTTCTTATTTAGCAACAATGAGTTTAGTCACAAACATCTGAAGTATGAAAAATACCAAAAAAAAAAACCCAAAACAACCCCTGCTGGATACACTGGTGAAGAGTAACACATCACACAGAAAATCAAAGTTAGTCTCATTATCTCAATCTAAAATACTTTAGATTTTTAGACAATAGTAGAGACTACGGGTATAACATAACTTGTCCTAAGTGCACTGTTAGCAACCTTCCAGAATAAAAGATGCTCAAACTATAAATTCCTAAAAATAAATATACTGTCTAAGCCACAGTCATTTCCTCTTTTATATACAAGAAGTTCCTCGAATCATAGAATCCTCAAACATGGAAAGGACCTCTGAAGGCCATCTCCCCTGCAATGAACAGAGACACCACAGCTAGATCAGGCTGCCCAGCCTCACCTTGGAAGGTTCCAGGGACGGGGCATCAACCACATCTCTGCGGTAACCTGTTCCAGTGCCTCACCACTCCCACTGTAAAAGATTTTTCCCTTATGTCCAACTTAAATCTACCCTCTTTGAGCATGAAACTATTTCCACTTGCTTTATCACCACAAATTCTGCTAGAGTCTCCCCCTTACCTTCCCGTAGCTCCCCTTTAGATACTGAAAGGCTGCTATCTTGAAGCCTTCTCTCAGCCCCAGCTCTCTCAGCCTGTCCTTGCAGGAGAGGTGTTCCATTCCATGGACCACTTTTGTGGCCCTTCTCTGGATGTTTACCTGGGCTCACTGCTCAAGTCTGAGTAGATCCCTCTAGGTGGCATCCTATTCCTCTGGTGTGTCAACTGAATCCCACAGCTTGGTGTCATCAAAAAACTTGATGAGGGTGCACTTGACCCCAATGTTGATGTCACTGATGAAGATATTAAAGAGTATCAGCCCCAGCACCAACCCATGTGAGACATCGCTCGTCACTGATCTCCATCCAGACATTGAGCCATTGACCACCACTCTCTGGACTCAATCCTGCAACCAGTTCTTCATCCATTGAACAGACCAGTCATCAAATCCGTATGTTTCCAATCAGTGGCTGTTCCCTTGTCCACTGATGCAGTAACACAATCATAGAAGGCCACTAGGTTGGTCAAACAGAATTTGCCCTTACTGAAGCCATGCTAGCTCTCCCGTATCACCTCCTTGTCTTCCATGTGCCTTAGCATGGCTTCCAGGAGGATCTGTTCTATTCTCTTCCCCAGCACAGAGGTGAAACTAACAGGTCAGTAGTTTCCATGGTCATCCTTTTTACCTTTTTTAAAAATGTGTTGATAACAGCAGGACAAGGGAAAAGAGTTTTAAGTTGAAAGAGGAAAGATTTAGCTTGGATATCAGGGGGAAGTTCTTCACAGAGAGAGTGGTGAGGTGCTGGAACAGGCTGCCCAGGAGTCCCTGTCTTGGAGGTGTCCAAGGCCAGGTTGGATGGGGCCCTAGGCAGCCTGGTCTAGTATTTAATGTGGAGGTTGGCAGCCCTGCCAGAGGCACGGTGGTTGGAGCTTGATGATCCTTGAGGTCCCTTTGAACCCAAGCCCTTCTATGATTCTTCACTTACAGTGGGAGGAACCCTATCTCCTCCTGCCACACCAAATGTTTGAGGGCTGTGCGGCGAGCAGTTATCAGGGAAGACTGAAGCAAAAAAAGTTAAGTACCTCAGCCTTCTCCTTGTCTCTTGTTACCAGTCTGCCTGTGCCTCTTATTAGGGGGAGTATGTCCTCCTGGACTTCCCTTTTCTGGTTGAGGTACCCTTAGAAGCCTTTCTTGTTCTTTCTGGCATCCCTAGCCAAGCACAGTTCAAGTTAGGCCTTGGTTTTCCTGACCTCATCCCTACAAAACATAGCAGCTTCCTTACATTCTTCCCATGGTACCTGTCCCTGTTTCCACTGTCTGTGCATTTTCTTCTTGCCCTTCAGTTTGACCAACAGGTCCCAGTTCAGCCACACTGGCTTCTTGCCTTCCTTTCCTGATTTGCTATACTGAAGGATGGAGAGCTCTTGCATCCCAAAGAAAGTCTCCTTAAAGATCTCTCAGCTCTGCTTCACACCCTTGCTCATGAGGACTGTCTCCCAGGCCGTTCTGTTAACTAATTCCCTGAAGAGCTGGATGTTAGCTTTCCTGAAGTTTGGCTTCCTAATTTTACTCTCCAGCCATCTCACCTTCTTCTGGAGGGAGGTTACTTGTAACAGAAGAGGTAACTTGTTACACATATTTCTCAACTGGCAGATCTGAGGACAGACATTAACTGGAAACCTGCAGGCCTCGCCTGATCCCTTGAATGGCTGCAAGATCAAGGCAGGTCAACTTCACTACAAATGTAGATTTGGTAGCTCCAGAATAAGATAAAAAGCTATCAACTAAACTGTTATAACTGCTTAATACATTGTAACTGGAGTAGTGTTTATCTGTTTAAGGAATTACTAGTAAATGTGGGGTTTTTTTGTTTCTAATTCTATGTGATTTACCATCGAGAGAATTACAAATCCTTGAATTGTCAATTTGTCCACACAAGTGAAAGTGAAGTTTTTACTCCATGTCTTTTGGAAGAGTTTAACAAGAAGGAAGTGTTTATCCCTAAGTGTTTCCTATGCAGTTGGATTCAAAGGACTATGTAAGGATATCCCAAGTCTATTATGCTCAGAAAGCATCATCATATCTGTGTTAACATACTGATCTGTCTGGACATCAGCAAATGATAATATTCACATAAGATAGATGAACTGAAGATCTCCATTTGACAGATTTGTGCCTTCTAGCTTGAGTCTATCATTTTGCCCACACAGAGACATGCTAAGTTATATATTATTGTTTCATGACAGCTAGTGTGAAAATCAGAGCCTTGAATGCAAAAAGATACACCAACTTGTCCCTCACCCTAACTCACTGAACTTACTGTGCCTGGAAGCAAGACTTTCTCCTCCAGTCTTCAGTCAACCACTGAAAGGGATGTCAGGATAATGGAACCTGACAGTTTTACAGTAATGATGCCATAAACCACCCTAAAGGAGCCTTGTATCAACCAACAAGAAACAATTACCTTGACTCTTGACTCACTGGATACAAACTACCACTGGTTGTTAGCAGAGTTTTATCTACTTAGAGACAATAATTCACAACTATAAGAATGTAAATCAGATTATTTTCCCCCCTTAAAAATAAGACAGTGACTATTTTAAAATAATGTTCATAGACGACCACTTACCTGCCGAGATCTCTCTGAACAAATTACTATTGAGCAATATTTTTATTCTACCACAAAACCTTCTCATAATGAGATCTACTTTAATAGTTCATATAATAAGAAAAATTGATAAATTGAGGGTTCTGTAGCAAGACAGATGTTGAATTACATAATAAAATAATGACAATACTGTTTTGATGGAAAGTTGAAGTTAAAATATTTTGAAGAAAGGGAGCGATATAGAGGGAAGACAAATCTATTACTGTATGAAATTTGCTTACATATCTGAAGTTAAGCAATGGGTAAACAGCAAGAATAAAAATACATTTTGCTAGATTTCCAAGGTAAGGACAAACAAACAATAAGAATTCTACCTACACATATTTATAATACAAATTTTTCCAATCTTTCTATGATTATTAATAGAAAATAAGATGAAAATGAAAGTTATTTGTCCCTTTCATATATTTGAAGAGGAGCTTTTTGAGACTTTAGGATGTCACTTAACACTCATAAACATGCCTCAAGTTTCCACATCTCATTTTATAGCTAACTTCAGCTCATGTCATGTCATCCACCCACTCAAAACTTTTCACCTAAGCTGAAAGCTGGATAAACTCTCTATTCCGTTTGAACTATTTCTCATTATTTCAGAATATTTTATATCTCGTAAGAAAACTTAACAGGAAAACCCTGCACATTTTGTGTTAAAGTGTACAAGAACTGCTCCAAAAGTAATACCTCCTGTTTTATTATGTTGCCCCAGGATGCTAGAGGAGGGTGCTGGACGGCAGTAGAGGTTGAGCCTTCCAGGCAATATTCTGTTACATTTTGTTGCTATGCAAAAGATGCCAGCAGAGGGGCAGTCTGACAGAATGGCATCTGATATGGATCAGTGTATGAAGTACAGGTGAAACTGAATTCATCTACACAGAAGTAATTGCCCCCATTGACATTCATTGACACCTGCTGACTGTTTATGAAGACCAAACAGTGGATGTGAGCATCTACATCACAGTAGGTGGAGAGTTTCAGCAGCAAAAGCTACACGAAAGATAAGCCACATTCCAGACAGCGAAGCACAGCTGTCACAATACAAAATGAAGGGCATTTTGAGCAGCTCATCCACACAAATCAACTAATGGCACTGATAGAGCTTTATAACAAAGAATTTTTCTATTAAATGGTGTTACTGTGCTCTTTGTATCTATTGTAGTTTCTATGGAAATAGAGGAGACATTACTTTTAGGACTTACATGGCTTTACAATGGTGACGACCTATGTGGACAAAATGAAGCTACATTGTAACATCAAAAAAATACATAGATCCTTGAGCTGCAACAGAGAAAGGGCAAGATGTTTCAATTTTGACCTATTCCTTGTAAGTACTGAAGACTGCAAAAGAATTACTCTGCATCACTTAAAATACAGACTGTGCGTCCTAGCAAACCTTTCTCTACTGAAGGGCACCTAAAAGTTACCTTAGAAAGACAACACATCCAACTCTCCATATTTATTAAATTACAGGCACTAGAGGGTGACTTTAGAGCTTGGCAGGAGTGCACCTCTAGAGCAAAAAATTTCCTAAATCTACTTTAGAGTCCCCTAAATCTATTACCTTTCCCATCTTTGCTGGCACATGAAGTAAGAGAAGAGAAAGCAGTTTTCTCCAAATATATGAAGTATAATGCATAAGAGCTATTACAGTGAAGATGGAAGTTAACTTGTCCTGCAATGTTACACTTAATAAAGTCCCCATGTTAACTCAATTAAGGGATTGTGAAGTAAGAAAAACAAATCAGGAGCACAAAAACAGGAGGTTTAAGCAGCTGATGATTGGGACAATGCAGACATTCTGGTGAACACCTATGCTGAGATCTTTCAAAGTGGATAAGCATCCACAGGCTCTGTCTGTATCACCATGCACCTTGTTTGCAGAGTGCTTCCTTCCCTTCTCTCTAATGTACTCAACTACTAAGATCATACTGGTATCACACTACGAAGCAAGCAGGTCATAGGGAATTTCTGTTTTCCCACGTTCAGTGTCAGACTTTTTGCCTATCAAATTTGTAATTCTGTTTGTGATATGATTTTCAATACTGATTTCATAAATCTAACTTTTCCATTCTAGTTTAACTGCAAATCTAGTCACACTCCATAATTTTGATTTAACTACGTTCCTGGCTTTCATTTTACACAAAATGTATCTCCTCACATTCTCAATTTTCACAGACAAGCAGTGACATTAGTTACTTGATCCCAAAGTCCTGAAAGGCTCAGAAAAAAAACTAGTTTCAAGAGAAGTCTAGAAATCTGATGAAGATTTGTAATCTCCATCTTCCATAAGTCATGGAATTGATAAATTGTATCAGAAAGCAGGGAAAAGCTTAGACTGAAAGACATAGCAAGAGATGATTTACAGTACCAAGAGGTAACTCTCCTCATCAGAGGCAAGACTGACGTGTTGTGAGACTGAGTAAGAATCTATTTTGTCAGATTACAGATGTATGAACTGACAGTTACAAAGAGATTATTATATAAATCTAGAAGGAATCCACCAGCTGCTTCTGATGATAGGTAAATACAAGAGTAATACTCTGACAAGTAAGAGAAATGGAACTATAGCAGTAACACCAACCTGATTTCCCCCAAACTGACACAGATTAAACAAGCAACAAACTATCAGAACAAAGGATTAGCTCACATTAGAAAATGCTCTGCTCCTGTAAGAGCAGAGTTCTGCTTTCCCTCTAGTCCATTGCTAATTGCATGTTGTAAATATGTATTGTGTAGTTTATGTGGTTGTGCTGGTCGACCAAAAATGCTCAGGAGTCAATAGTAAGGATTTTATTTAAGCAGGCACAGATACAAATCCATTTGGAAGAACAAAATAGACTCTCCACGACGGTGTTCTGAGCTGAGATACTATTCAAAAAACTGCTCTGAAACAGCTCTCATTTTTTAACAGTCAAGAGAATAACAAAATGCTTCACATGGCAATCCTCACAGCTAAAGCAGAGGCCTGTGTAAATTCGAAGGCTACTGATCAGGTTACACTAAATATTAGCTTGCCTTGAACTCAAACATGTGCTGAAACACTGTAATCAACAACAGCACGCAGGCATTTTTAACACTGTGATGGTACTTCTAGACACAATGCGTAAACATTTTATATACATTTGTGAGCAGCCTGACCACCTGAAGAAGCAAAGACCTGTGGACCATGTAGTTGCTCAGGGAGGCAACCACGTGATGCAAGAAGAATAAAATATGCACTGCCAACTCCCACTTTATACTCAACTAAGACAAAAATCACTGCTTTCTTATCTGGCCATTTCCCTCCCTGAACTACTTCACCATCTGTCATAGCTGTCTTCTCCATCACCTCCTACTATCAATGTTATGCCATCCTTCCTCCCTCTCTAGACTTAGGGCAATTGTTCAATGTAAATAATTTTCTTTTTAAAATTATTTTTAATCAAGTTCACCCTCCCTCGCCTTGTTCATAGTAAACACTGTACAGCATCTGCTACTTGAACACTTAATGTTATCCTATCCATAGTCGGCTCTGGGCATTGCAGTAGAGCATCATGAACATTTACAGCTCTATGCACAAGTTCTTTGGCTAACAGCAAGGTGTACTGCATGACTGTTTCCTGAAATCTTCTTTACTATGAAGAAAAAGAAAGACAGCTTCATGTATTGTTAGAATATCACTATTTTTAGGTAATTCAGTATTTGTAATCTTCAACTTGGTCAGTTGCTAGAACTATCACACTGCTATCAAATCTTCGAAAATGTTGCAACTGCTTTTCTAAATAAGAAAACAATTCAAAAGAAATCCTAAAGGCCATATTAGGGTTTTCTTATAAACACTGAGATGAAAACTAAAAATACTGTTTTCCTTAGAATTTTCCTAGGAGCCTGTCCTCCATATGACTCCTCAGGAAGACAGGAACAAATGCAGAGGTTATCAACAACTGTTACCTTCTCAGAGTTCACAGTTTTCAGACAGTGTATTGTTGAATCACAGACACCTGGAAAGGTTTGAGGTTGCCATACCATGAATCAGTTACAAAAAAAAGTCTCTTTCCGTTCAGATGTTTTGAGAAAATGCAGGGAGGAAAAAATATGTGAATGCTAATTTGAGTGGTAATTTAAATTGTACAAAACTGTGAGTGTTCCACTGGATTATATAAATCAATCCCTGTGTTACAAAACTTGCTAGTAAGTCTGAACCCAAAACAAAAGAATAACTTTTTAAGATATTTTGTTTTCTTTTTAGAAAAAGGTAGGCATTTCAAATAAAGTCAGTCACCTAACCAAATGTCTTTGTAATTCATTAATGATCTGTTTTGCAAAAGAATACAACAATTAAATGCAACCTTTATCCCATACAGGAAATACTGTAACATTTGATTATTTGAAATAAAATACAGAGTTGTTGAAAATGTGCTAAAGACCTCTAAGCTACACAGATGAGTTTGTAGTTAGCAGCTTGGTGTCTTCAGAAAATTGGTACGCCAAAAATCTCTTTACCTTTCTGAGAAATAGGCCTGGCTCTGTACAGACAGTAGAGCATTTTAGCTAGAATTTTTAAAAAGTGAAATGCAACTAAAGAGATTGAACAGCTTGTTAATTTGCTATTACTTTCTCTAAAGTATGTAGCAACATATTCACTCTGTTGCTGCATGCATATTAAAGCTTCAGATTTTGTGCTTCCGTGACGTGACATGATATGCATATCTAATCACCTCCCACCTCCGTGCACGCTGCCCTGCCTTCACATCCGCTGCTTACCCCAAATCCCCACAACACTGTTACATCACTCCTGCTAAATTCACCCTGTGCATTTGTGTATGCTGTCATTCCTTCACTTTTCTGTATGCTAATTAAATAGTGAAGGAAAATACTAACACATCAGAAGACATAAGTAACTTCACAGTGTAGCCCCTACAAAAGGCACAGAGTAATGTATGAGATGCATTTTGGAAGAAAATGCAAGTAACATCATTTTGTGTTCATTCTCCCTCCTAACACTGTTACCCATGAAAAAAAATTCTCATGTACCTCTTCCTCCTCTTCCTTTCCCCATTCATCTTCCTAGTCTTCCACAGTGAAGGATGGATCTTTGTTTATATGCTCTGTCCTGCCTGCTCAACAGCATCTTTCATTTCTACCATTTCCTTCTCCTTCTTTTTGATCACTTTTGATACTAACACTGTAAAAACTACCCGGAATTGAGTAGAATAATACACTGATGCTACTATTCCAAACAGTGTCTGTCTGATGAAAATTGTTTTGGGGATATACAGATACTTTCCAAGCTATGTGAAATCTCTGTCTTATTAAAAGACAGTAAAACCATAACTCAAAAATTACCTGATAAGAAAGCACACCAGAGAAAAACGCAATTAAATCATAGATAGAACAGCTATTACAGAACAGAATAGTCTGTCTTGCTATTTCATGGCTTCTCTATAACAGAGCACATTACTTAATCTCCTGGGCTAAGCACTACGGCTCAAATATAAGTCATGCCAGAGGGAGGCACAAACCCACTGCAACATATTGTTATATTATTATGTTGGTGGTGATGAGAGCATATCCTTGATGGTGCAAGAAGATTATTAGGCAAAGTTGTACAAATAATTTGAATGTCAGTGGACAGTCAAGTAGGACATGCATGTTTCACAGTTACACAGCCACACACACACAAGCAGCTTTCTCCAAGAAGATGAACTACAATGCTCTCAGGTGTATAGGTTAAGATTTCAAAGTTATCTGCAGTGTACCACTACCACAATTCACAGTTTCATATTTCTAATGATTTGATGACGACTGACAATAGTTGCAGGTCAGCAAGGTCAGCAGTAACACAAAGACAGACAACACCACATTAGAAGGAAAGAAACTCACCTTAAGTAGTTCATAATGTTGAATACCATTCACACCAATGTCTGGATCAATGGCAGATGGAACAGAATAGCGAGAATTAATCGCTGTGTTTTCAGGGATAGAGATGTTAATAACTGTAGATGGGAAGAGGGGGGCATTGTCATTTATATCCTCTATTAGGAATCTGATCTTGACCAGTCTGAAAACTTCATCAGGCAAAACGGCAACCTCCACCTCATAAAAGCAGCGATTCTCACTAAAGATGCCAGAGCACAGCTTCTCTCGGTCGATGCGGTTTGCAGTTGTAAATATCTCACCAGTGTTCTCTTCCACTCGTACTAGTGGTACATCCCCAGTCTTATATACAAGCTTGAACTGTAATGGTGAGGAAAGGGGGACATCTGGATCCAGTGTTAAATTAAGATCCTTGAGCAAATTGCCAATGAGGACATTTTCAGGCAGTTCTTCCCGCACTGTATAGTTCTTCTCCTGTGCTCCAGATTGAAATACAATACAGGCTAATAAGACTGCCAAGAGGTAGGTTCCAGACAGCAAGTCCATTTCCAAATTGACTAATGGAGGTTCGTGTAGAACACCAGGAGTAGCTGGAAAAAAAGGAAAAGAAAAAAACCTTAAGAACATACAGAATATTGTGGTTTGTAAATGGTGAAGGCATGAAAAGACTACCTTTCCCACAGCAAACAAGCTGCAGTGATTGAAAACCCATCTAATAAAAAGGTATTTGACTCAACAGTCCTTTGGAAAACTTATAAAATGTCTTGCATGTATTTTTACTTACAACTACTTACTTAACTTGAGGAAAGAATACTGGAATGGAACCAGAGCTAACACAAATAAAAACAAAGACAAATAATTATTTCTGTATTCAGCTTCAGATTTTTCTTTCTTTCTGAAGAAAATCTTTTCCTTTGGACCCCCTGCTATTTGTCCTCAATTTTTTGTCTCCAATAAAAGTATATGCAAGGAGTTTGGAAGCAACCATCTGCCGGGAACAGGAGCTTTTTACACCTTATGCTTAGAGGTGGGAAACTAGGAACACACATTTACCTTGCCTCCCAGTTTGGGGCTGACAAAATTATATATCTGTTGACCAAATTAATTTGCTGTTGTTTTTAATAAAGGAACTTAAACTAACAAGAAAAACTAACAGCTAGTCCAGTGTTCTTCAGGCACCAACGTGCTGAAGACTTTCTAGCAAACAAATCGTAATACAGCACACTCTAAGGAGAGAAGGTCTGATTTGGTCTTTGAAAACAAACTGCTACTCAATTCAGTCAAATTTATGTTTGTTACCAAAACCCATGACAAGGGTGGACAAATTCTGACACAAAATAAGGAGAAGAGCAAAACATTGAAACTTTTCAATCTAACACTAAAGCTAAAACATTTTTCCTAGCAGCAAGAGTAAACTTGTAATGGCCTCAGCTATCCAACAGCTCACCACGCCAGCAGGCAATCTCTACCTCGGATACTTGTCATTTATCTCCAATACAGTGGGATGCATACTCCTTACTTTGATTTAAAAAAAAAAAAAAAAAAAAAAAAGAAAAAAAAAAGAGAGAGAGAGAAAGACTATACAGGAAGGATTTCCCCTACAGTATTTAATGTATCTTTTGGAGAATCAATTGAAAGAAATTTAATGTAACTCTAAATCTGGTGAAGTCTACTCATATATGAGCAAAGTACTCTGAGACACCAACACTTTTAAAGTGAAACACAGATTTGTTTAGGGTTGAGTAAAAGAACATTATGTACTTTACATTCTAATTTTTGAATAACCATATATTCTCCTCTTAAGATCATCAGCAACTGAACTAAATTTACTGAAGGACTGAAGAAGAATGGGATGACTTACAGGTAGATACAGATAAATACCTTCAGCTGACAGCCTTTAGAGAAAAACGCTGTATAGTTCCATGCATAGAATATGCTGCTTTGTCTAATTTAATGCTGTATAGTTCCATGCATAGAATACGCTGCTTTGTCTAATCTTTACACCACTCTGCCTTCACAGAATGCAGGATAATCTTGAATACTATTTAAGTAAGATAACGTTCAAGAGTTCCGTCTAAATTTATTTTCGTAGTCAATGAAATTTCAGATCCTACCAGCTCAGTGTCTTTTTCAAATATAACTGTATTCACTCGTTTATATTATTTTCACAGGTTAAAAACATTAACTTTCTACCTCTCTTTTCTGATGTTATTCTCTACTCTCCCTGTCATAGTATGAAGTGATTTACAACTGTGGGTCAAGCTGCATTGGTTTAAGGAATTCCTAAAGCCAGTATTTATCTTCACCCTTTAGTTACTGCCTTTCAGCAGTATCACTTCCAAAGCAATTTAAATTAAAACATTTGACTTGGCAGTGAAACAGATTAGGAACACAAATTTAATTATTCCGTTTCAACTCTGCAACCTGCTTTTCAGTGGGAGTAAGTAGCAGATAAAGAAAGCAACTTCTAACATTCCAAGGTGTTATCTTTCTACATCAACATGATTTAACTGCAAAGCATTTTCTGGCTTTGTGATTATACGTAAGGAGCAACATGTAAGAAAAATCCAATTCTGCAAGTCCTCACTTATGAAAAAAGTCATTACCAAGAAGAGTTATTCAATTAACCTGAACAAGATTACAGACATGGGTGAAAACCGGATATGCAATTTACGTGGCACAGGTACTGCATTACCTGCAGTGTTTCAGCAGTTCAACATAAGGCATAACACAACACTAAAAAGGTATTTGAGAATGAAGAAACAACGTACTATAAACAGCCATTTTATAAATCCATTAAAATATTAAACTCCATTTACATATGTAAATGAGCAAGTCATCAACAGATACTGGTTATCATTAACAGTAACACTATGGTAGCAGCATGAATTTAATGAAAGGATTGTGGTGATACTGCACAAATATACCAAGCTAACTAATAACAGTTCTAAGCTACGTTTGCTGTATTTGTCCCCAACTCTCTAACAAACATCACACCTGCTAAAGGAATTGCACACGTATACTCGAGCTGCAAAAGGACTTTATTTCAGAAAACTACTTTTTTGTATACATTATTGTTTAAAAAAGAAATAAATTTACCTTGTTTTCAAGCAAAACAACAACAAAAACCTGTATGGGATACTGAAATATGGATACGGAGCTGCTAGAGACTGTAATATATAACTAGGTTAGTCAGGAAACTGTGAAGTGGAACTTCCCATCATTACGTTACAATGTATATTTTTCCCCACTTTATTTAAGGATACAAATGTTGAATCATTCCATTAAAGCTATTTTTGTTTTGGAAGAAATATAGTACAATACTGAAACAGTAGGACACTACTACTGTAACCATGACATAAATAGTAACATCATTATCTTTGTTATTCCCATAGATTTTTCTGAAAAACAAAATGCTAAAGACATGAACTACATAAAGTTAAGAGTTTAAACTCCTAGAAAAAAAAACTGCCTGGCCTTAAGACAGAAAAAAAATTTAAAAAAAATATAGAAAACCTCATAATTCATGATTCTTGAAGTTTTGGAGAAAGTACTACATTTAAATAGTGTTTACCTGCCTTTTTAATCAGCTCTAGGAACAGTTTTGGATTTTTAAGAGCTGTTCTACAGCAACAGCCCTTTAAGGTGGCAAAAAAAAAATTAGTCAAGTTTTCTGTTTAGACATATGATGGAACATCTTATGCCATGGAAAGAGTGTTGTTCTTTAAGCAACCTATTTATATAGTCATAGCTGTATGTTGCCTGTCATTTATGTCATAGCACTGATGGGAATACTATGGCAACAGCAGTGCAAAGAGAGGAGCAGGAGGTATTTGCTATCAACCAAGCACATTTCTGAAAGACCTTTAAAAAAAATGAAAGTACTTCTAAAATTCTCAAATCTTAGAAGAAAAGGAAGGCAAAAGGAATTGCAAATGGAGACGACAGAGCCACATAAAATGGGACATTAGGAGAAATTGTCAAAAGAGAGCATGTGAATGGTAACAGATGGTGGAAAAGACATGAACTCAGAAAGACAGGCAAGATAAAAATACAAAAAGGAAAAAAAAAGGAACTGAGCAGAAAGTCAGTGACAGTACGTGTGGGGAAACAGGCTCTCCTGATGGCTGAAATACAGAGGCCAAGCAGAGTAGTCCAACTCCGAAGCACCTTCTATAAGCTCCAACATTTACACTTCGAAGGTGAAAAAATGAAAAATAGAACTAAAAGAGGCAATACTTAAAAACTGTTTAACAGGAGGTAAAGCTACTTTCCTAGCTTTCAAAAGAATTCACTGCTGTCTTTGTATGCTGAATTCTGAACTAGAAAGGCAAATGGCCCAGATGGACGAGGTAGAAGGCAGGAGGGGAAAAAACAATTACTAATCTATTCCAACATCTGAGCCTCTATGTTCATAAATACAGATGTTTGGTTGTTGTTCTTTTGTCCAATACACTAAATATTAGTGTCATAATCTAAATATTATTATAGCAGCCATCAAATCATACCTAGAGAAGTAAAGAGAATATAAATATTACAGCTATCTCATGGAGTAAGACTTGAAGGTAGAATCTAAACCCACCCTTTACACACAAGACTCTACCTGCTCCCCCCCCAGTAAGGATTCCCAAAGCTTAATATAGGACTGGACTAATGAATGTTGCTGAGGAAAATCACAAATTGGTAGCAAAAGCAGCAAAAAGGCTGCAAAGGCAGCACTATTTCTTGGTATCTAGGGTCAGATTTGATGAATAAATATGATCTGATGATACCTTGTAGCAACTACAGCAAGTTTTAAGATAAATGCACCATAGATTGCTTTAGGAATATTACACTGAAGTCCAAAACTCCTACAGTATCTAAATATTGAAAAATTATTATATTCGTATTAATCACATGGACAAACTGAATTAGTATATCACTTCTTTTCAATATAACATCCCTTTCATTTGCTTCTAATCAACTTGGGACCCCTTAAATAGGCTCAATTAAATGGCTTTGTTAAAACAGTGTTTCTCAAAGCAAAAGATCCCTGTAACATCAACTCTCTTTTTCAGACAGTACCATGATTATAATGCTACTTAACTGAAGACTGAGCAATTTGGAAGTATTCCAGTTCACAAACGCTCCCTCTGAATAAAAAAGTTCCATGCCGTATCTCAGAGTTTTTGAATCCCGTTTGATGTTGGTATGGATTACAACTTTATTTGGTAACTCTCAGCTGCTGGATTGCTAGGAATGCCACCTTCCTCATCACACATATCATGCTTTGTTTAAAGAACTTAATGATTTTTATGGCAGTTAACAGCCCTTATTGGTATTTCTTATCATCTTTGATGACAAGAAAAAAATAACGTAAAGCTTTAGCCTGACAGGAATTCCCCTCTTCTTTATAATGCCAAGCAAACAAATGATAACATCCTTAACTTTCTTTCATGCTCCAAACTGTTTCAAAGAGAAATTATTTTCCAGCCCTTACGATTTACCCACATACTACACCCCCCACATAATATATTTTGTGATCACATTCAAATAGTAAAACCTACCTGACAGAGAAACAGACAATTTGTTATATTCTCAGGGCTTTCCAATTCATTCCCTTATATGATTTTACTCTAAACCCACTAAGGGACTGATTTATTCTTTGATCTATCTTTTATTAGTGTGATGGTACTGACTTCAATGAGGTTACTTTAATTTGATTCTTATCCGGCGATGAACTGGAAATTTGTCTCACCAGGCAAAACACCACCCCACAGCCACTGAAAGCAACAAGAGAATTAAATGAGCGTAAACCACAACTTGCTTACTATCCTATGGACAACAGTTTTCACTGTTTAAAAAAACAGTATTTGTCTTTCCCCCCCTCTCCCCTCCCCATTATTTTACTTTTTACCTCCCCCGCCACCACTATTACAGGAAGTCGGAAACACTCTTCCCTTAAAGAAATAAAGTTGATGGGAAAAAGGCAGGTTCCTGTAGCTCCATGAGGAAGCTGTCAAGGTGTGTAAAACAAGAAATTCTTAGACTCCTACTGAAACAGAATTCTACATTCCTGATACTAATCTACAACTAAAAGCAAGAGTGCTTATTAACACTCGTCTCAAGATGCTGGAAACAGCGGGCAGAACTACAAATACACAACAGGCAATAATCACGCTGCATGGACAAACTGTACTCAATCACATTGGTATCTGGCATAAACAGTTATTTCTTCTAATTGTTCCAAATGAATCCCTGTAAAGCTGTTTTACTAAAATGGTAAGCACAGACCACATTTGGGAGAATGCATCTACCAACTACCCAGCAAAGACTTTTAAAATCTCCTTTAATTTCAAGCCTGTGAGACTAAGAAGTACAAAGTTTGTTTACATACCGTCAGCAATAGGAAGCAGCTGCTCCTGATGTTAGCATCAGAAACAGTTTTGATCTAGAACTGAACAGAAAGCTACTGGTAGAGGACAGAAATAGTGGAAAAGATGTCCCTGATGATAAGTATGGATATCTTTATTTTAAACATATCAGTGTCTCTATCTAAGAAAACAAATAAATGTATAAAGGTCTGAGTGCCACAACTCCCAAGCCAACACATCGCTCTACAAGTTAAAGAACACATATATTCACTAAAACTCATTTACTTGCAAAAAAAACCCAAGTTATTAATAGCATGATACACAATGTCACTGCCTTTTTTTATCTGCATTTCAACACAAGAACACCTCTTTGCATTAAGTGAAATTTGCTTTAGAGTTGTTCCTTGAAAATCTGTTTGTGACTCAAATGTGAAAATTAGACATCTACTAAAGCAAGCAAAAGTATCATCCATGAGCAAGTGACAAAAGCACATGCAATCACAATAAGAAAGTACACGAACACGTGATTGCTGGATGTATTTCAACTTCAAGCACGTTTTATTTATTCAAAAGGAAAAGTAAATCTGATTTTAGTCATTTGTGTCAAATCCTTCGAAACAGTGATTGTCAAGATCACCTGTTTCATACATAATGCATTCTGCCTTATTGACTTACTGCCAGTTCATAACTTTCATTATTGAATAGTAGGAAAATATACTTCACAGTATCTACAAACAATTCAAGCATTTCTGAATAAAGACAGGAATACTGCTTACAGCTGAATGCTATACTTTCTATTACCTACTCACAGCAAACACAATTCTGATGAGAGCCCAGGCACACACATAAGGACGTTTCTTCATTGTAGACTAGCAGAAAACAGCCACTTTCTTACCTCAACCCCTTTCAGTTCAAGACATTGAAGTGACCAGGCTGCATTAACATAAACCTCTCAAAAGATCCACTGGTGAAAACATTGTTCCAAACACTTTTAAAAATAAATACACATATACATATGCCTCTTTTTCTTTTAATAAAGAGCTGTCGTTTAAAAAGAAAAACTACTTATGTTTTGAAATTCTTGCTAAATTCAAGATATATGAAATTTTGCACCAGCTGAATCATTTCTGAAAAGAAATAAAAATGTAAATGCTCTCCTGGGCAGCAGTATTCATGTATTAAATTTCGATTAAAATCAGAGCCTTACCTTTTTTCTACAAATTACTTTTTCAATCAGTTAAACTTTCATATTTCCATCAGTTACTCTCTCATGATACATTCCCAAAAGCATAAGCTTCCTGTGAAGTCATTCTCAGATTTTTTAACATGTTCTTAGAGTATTCCCACAAGCCAAAAAGGAAAAGACTGCTGAACTTTCTCCATACTGCCTGCTCAGCAAGTAATCAGTGTGCTATCATGATGGAGAACCAGTACATTGCATTAAGAAAGCATTCATAAAATATATTTTAATATTTGTTTATTCCAGTCTCCCATCAAACTGTCTAGAAATGGACACTTCTGTTCCATTTCTGATGCTGACAGGCTCAGGAACGACCACGTTCCAACGTACAATCTTCATATATTTACACAGTCTTTAATTCATTACTCAAAATTATAATTAGCAACTAGCTAAGAATCAAAGACCTTCTTTATTTTCTTATTTCCCAGTAAAACGGAAGAGAATAGTTCAGGCAGTTTTAAATTCACTTGAAAAAACTTCACAAGAAGCAAAATGGCTCCTGTGCAACCCACTGCCTTTAAGCAGAAGGGTCACACAACACAGAAAGAAAGCAAACTTTAATGGTGCCCTAGATCCTGCAGAATCACTTTGGTAAGAAGAACACATTCCTCGCTCACTGGCAGCACAGCTACCAGTTCTCACATGGGATTTTTTGGTCCTTTTTACAGATTGCTTAAATGGAAATGAGATTCAAACTCGAAGGTACCGGTCAAGAGTTGGGAGCACAAAGCATAACACAAAAGAGGTTTTCCATAGTACAGCGTATAATTCTCACCAATTAACAGCCAAATCAGCACGTTTGTCCGAAACTGCCATGCGGATACAGCACAAAAGAACAAATATTTATAAATAATAAATGTAAACACAAGCCTAGAAGCTGTAAGAATACCAGACACAAATTGCAACAGTCTCTGAAGCCACCGATGGGCACAACAGCTTGCTCGCTACTTCCCCGGCTGCAGCAAAGCACGGCAGGACGGAGCGCAGATCTGAGAGAAACGTGAGCGTGGGCTCTGCAAGGACAGCACCAACCCCTGCGATAAGAACCTAAGTCAGAACCACGGACCTTTCATAGGAGAGAAAGCAAAACGAAAGCGTTAGGCGGACGCCTCTCGCTCGCCGTCTAGGCAGGCTGTCTCCTTCCCGGCCTCAGCTCAGCGGGCTCCGGGCTCACCGCTCCCGCCAGGCAGCGCCCTCACGGGCGCAGCCGCCTCAGCGCCCGCCCCCACGGCCGCCTTCCAGAACGTTCGGCGGGCGCCGCCAGCTTCCCGCTGCCCGCAGCGCCCTGTCACGGCCCGCTGAGAGCGCGGGACGAGCTGCGAGCACAGCAGCGCCGACCTACGACGCTGAGGCACCGCTCGCCTGCGGAAGAGCGAACCTGTTCGTTTGAACTGGGACAGATTTGCACATCATTTTTTGCACGCAGCCAGCTGACGAAGAAAGCTAGGCTAGAGGGCTTTGAAAATTGTTACATGAATAAGCGCTTACACTGTGGCCCTCTACGCGTTCTGGCCCTAGTAACCTGAGTTCCATAGCGTCCATGGGATAAATTATTCTATGCGCTCTTTCCCAAAGCTCCTTCAGCGCGATGGTTTTGGTGCAGACTTTCAAGAAATAATCTCCGTATTTAGAGTCTGTGAAGCGCTTTGAGGATCTTTCGAGATGAAAGGTGCTAAATGCACAGAAGGGGTCAGCAATAGCGGCTGCAGCGCTGTGCGGTTTGAGAAAAACCTGTGAGGAGAAAATGAACCACCCTTCTCCTAATAACTACAGAAAATAAAAGTATCTAAAAGGAAATGAAAAGCTGCTTGTAAGAAGAGCGTCTGAGTTTGACCTGAGTTTGTTAGAGTTAATGGGATTAAGGTCAAGCCTCACGTCTTCCCATCTTACGTTATCAACAACACATGTTTGTCTCTCATGCTCTTCCACCAATCACATTGAATAATACCGTTATTTCCATCTGACACAACTCTGTTTTTAGCTATTTGTTCTTCCTGGTCTGAGAAGGAATTCTCTCCTTGCTGTACCTTTGGACCATACAGCAACCTTTACTTCAACACATTGTTTCCACAACTGTAATCAAAGCCAACAGTAACAGTAATGGCTATTTTATACTCCGATTGCTGCAAAATTGTGTTTTCTTAATGTTTGATGTAGCTTTTAATCAGAAGAGACATTGGAAAATATGCAGGAATTACAACTAAGTTTTGTTTAATACTTTATATATTAACGGCGTAGGACTGAACTGTTAATGACTCAGTATTACCATATGCATGACTAATAAAGATATGCCAACTTTTGACAGGTGAATTAGTATAAATTTTTGAGAATTTTTAGTAAAATGTATAATGCATATTTGTTACATAAGAAAAAAATCTAAAATTATGTAGTTTCTATAGATACAATTAAAAATATTTTCCCGTTATTAAAGTAAAAATTAAAAAAGCAAACACCGCTATAATCCTCTCACTCTCCTTGGAAAATACTTTCTAGTGCATAGCTCCTCTCAACCTGACAGAGCCCCAAACTGCTCTAGAGATTGCAGACACACGGATTGCTTCTCAAAGCACTGAAATTCTGTGCCAGGAGCACTAGAGTAAAGTGGTTCTGGAAAGGGGATTGAAAACTAGATTATCCAGTGGAAGTGGCAGAGTGGAGCTCTTTAGACCTGGAAGAAGGCAGATGCCAAAAACAGTTGGACTACTTGTCCTAAAAATACTCAGTAAAAAGTCACAGAATTGAACGTTATTATAAAAATACTTATAAAATCTATTGCAGTAATTTGATGTGCTGGGCCTGATTCCCTGTTTTAAATTTTCTTTTACCTGCATAGTAAATGTGCTATAAAAAGTGGCAGAGAATTTCCTGTTGATTGAGATTTCCTACATTGATTCAAGTCCACTGAAATCAGTGGCTTCTTCTGCAGGGTTTACAAAATGTGCCAGAACTATAGCTTTGGAAATAGAATGGATTATCTTAAGTGTAATGTGAGAGAGCCCACACATCTCAGCAACAGAACTTTATTAAATATTTACATATTGTTTTGCGTCTGCATTGAATACTTCATTTTACATTCTATTACAAATGTTAGGCCAGATCTAAACAAACTATAGTCTCAACTATAGCCTGCCATGGTAAACCAGATGCTTAACAAAGTCTCGGAAAAAAAATAAATAGAGGTTTTGCCAAGTTCTATAAGTTTTTGAAGACACTGAGGCTCCTTCCTATGAAATTGTATTGAAGCAATGGAAAATGTGCTAGTTGCATTTTGTCACTCCCTTCTCACTGAGAATTGTCAACAATTACAATGAAATGAAAGAGTTTTTAGAATGTGTACAAAGATTTTCTGTCTAGAAATACACAAGTTCATTGACTCGGTGTGGCCAGCCTACTGCCAGTGATCACAGAATCACAGAACATTTAGGCACAAGTGATAGTCATGCCAATGCTCCAAAACACGCGTGAAAAAGCTGGTTCTGCATATAAATGAAGTGACTTCAACCTTCACTCCTGAATAAAGCTTATTATTTGAATGTGTTAAAAAAAAAAAAAAAAAAGTGCAAAGGAATAAAACCCAAAACCCCCAAAAACACCCCAAAAATACTGGCCAATTAGCTGAAGCAATCACAACACAGAGAATCTTCAAATAACATGGGATTGTACTGCATGCTGGTATCATTTGTAAGTTTCATCCTGCTTCTCATTATGATAACACTCACTGTTTAACAAAAAATGACCAAATACTTTTCAGTTATTTCTGGAGGTTAGATGTTTTTGTTAGTGTTGTAATATAAATGTCATTAAAACATGGCAGATAGATTATTCCTTTTCATCAGCTAATTACGCCTCTAAATCTATGACCTACCAAAAAAATTGATGTTTTTCTTTATACTGAGAAGCTACTGTGAATGACTTAAGTAAGATCAACACAAATGACATAAGGACATAATTATATGTTCCTTTACGAAGGATAAGAACAACAGTGCCAAGATTTACTGCTCCATCAATTTCTGGTGATAGAATTAGAAATATTGATTTGTGATTAAGTGAATAGAGAAAATAATATTTTAAGTCTTTAACCCCGACAATGTTTATGTAACTGTCAGTCAGATCTCCTAATGACTTCCAGTAAAATTACAGGTGCTCAGAATTTTCAAAATTCAAACCAAGGGTGTTTAGTAAAGAAAATTTGCTGTTATGTTACCAAAATCTATCAGGGTTACAATGTTGTATCAGCTTTGATATGTATTAAATGCCCTAGAGCAAATTTCCCAGAGAAGAGTTCAGCTACAGGGATTGGAATTATTACGGTATTATTGTATTTAAAAGTAGCCACCATTTCTGTAACAACATAATTATTAGGACTAAAATATCAGATGGCTTAACAATACTGGAATACTCTGCTGGAATTTAATGACTTTAGTCCCACTTATACTGCAAAGTATTACGATGTATTTTGAACATTCTCAAACCTGAGACTATTAAAAAGAGTGACGTATTGTCTTACATCTCCATGGGATCTGCAGCCCTATTTGTCCAACACAACTCTGCTGTATTTTACATGACTCTGCACATGACACCTATTTTCTCATAACTAGAGATGATGGTTTCCTAGAGGCAGTGTAATGTCTCACAGTGATGTGTTTCTATGCATCAGTAGAAGTATGCATATCATCTATTTGCTGACTACTGCCAACACCAGCATTAGTGATGAGATTTATTTATTTATTTGGTTGTATGCCACATATCACTATTTTTTTTTTCTTTTTCTGACAGCTTGAGGAGATATATTATCCCTCAGTGCACAGTGGATGAATGCTGCATTGTTTCAAATGGAAAATCATTCTCTGTAATCCAAGGAATACTGCCAAGTCTGATTTTTTCAAATCAGTTCAAGAGGTTTATGTTCAGACTTGGCTGGAATACGGAGGCATACAATTTTTGATCAAATCACACAAATACAAATACTTGCAGTTCCTCTTCTGTCAGCATGCAATGCTTTCTTGTTACAGAAGAAATGAGAACTCTTCATGAAACATAACGTGTCAGGCATGCTTTACCAAAGATTTGCTGGTGTGTTCTACTTTTACTCTGATTAAAATAAAAATCACCTTGAAATCTATTTATTTTGTCCTAGAAAAATATATTCAGTCACCAGAATTGTTTAAATTCATATGATTTTGAGAAGATTTCAGGAGAAAAATGAAACAAGTAATTATGCTGCTCACACAGTTTCCTTTCTTATACTATTAGACATCAGTGCATGGGCTGTCTGTTATTTGTTAGTTTTATCACAGAGACATTAGGGGAATGCAGTTAAAAAAAATATGATGAATTTCCAAGCTGATGACCAAAATAGTGCTGTCTGGAATGCAGATTATGCTCAGATGTATGCTTTTAACATGCTCTCTGGAAGACAGTAAGAGCTTTGCAATCTCCTTGACTACTAATAACTTAGAATTCCATCAGAGATAGATAAAAAAATCATTAGAAAAACAGCCATTTCATTAATCTTGTATTTGACTTGAAAAGAAAGATATGAATAAATATATTGAAATAAAATTGTAGTTAAGTTTTATCCATTCAGTTGAGCAATACAACTATTTTTGTTTATCAGTAGCTTGTCACTAAAATGTTTATTTCATAAAATTTTAAATAAAGAAAAATATACCATTTGTTGTTTAATTTTAAAATGTCCAAAAGCTGGCCATTTCAAGTCAGTACTTATCTTTACTGATAGTAATGAGAGTCATCAATGAACAAATGAAAATGTTAAAATTGCTTAGGAGTTCATCATGTTTTATTCCAGCACAGAACTCAGGTTGCAAGAGTTAAGGAATACTGGTCACTTCTAGCCTTCAGTTGCTGAAATATATATATATTTTATTATTATTATTATTATTGTTATTATTATTATTTAAAGGTGATGTGAGATGTTGCATTGTGTACTCTGTTTAATTTTCTTTTGTTGTTGTTGTTTTGTACACTGCTATCTTGGGATCAGATAGAGTATATGTGAACAACTGTTAGTTTTTACATCTCCTCTTCAGAAATCATAAATAATACTGACCCTTTTCAAGTTTCTGAACATAATTCAGTAACCCAAGCAGGTTCCTAAGACAAATGTTACTACTACGTTGTGTTTTCCACAGGAGAAGCAAGAGCTTTTGCTTTGAGAATAAACAGATCAGTATCGTTTCTGTCTGTGGGCAACTTCAACCTTTTGTGGTAGTAGGGAGGAAAAAAGTCACATGTAGGTGGATGCCTCAGTGATGTCAGCACTGGTAAGACACTGCAGAGTCAGAGAAGAATATTTTCAATGCGAATGACATACAGAAAGGAACAAAATATTAATTGTCTGCAAGAAAAGAGCAAAATGAATGTGCACTAAGTTGTGTTTAGGCAGGTTGTACTGTCTTTAGATTCTCATTATACTTTACTTTGCATATGATAATTTAAATGCAACATCCTCCCTTGGAAATGAAAGATGCATTTTTATTCATTTATTTTCATCCAGAGCTTTTGCAAATTGTCTAAGTCTATATTATTATGTTTTAGCAAGCAGGCCACCTAGTGCCTAACAATAACAAGTACTCTATAATAATCTTAAAAGTTCTGCAAGAATTAACAGTTCACTTGTTTGACTGGATTTCAAAATAATTTTATCCTGTTACAAATCTGCCAAAATAGGAGAATGCTTGTATGATTTTTACATTTTTCTGAAAAAATAAATGCCAGTCTTTTTCTGCAACTTGGCTTTTCTAATAGTCCCGGGCAGGTAAATTCTCATTTAATCTAGTAGATTGAAGAACAGTGTAGATTTTTAATAGTGTGAATGGTATATCTGATATTACCATTGCAAGGGCTATTTCCTCTTAATTTCATTTGTGTCAGTATTTCAGAGTTCAGTTGAACTTCTTTTAAAATAGTTGGCCAGGTTTCTGTAAACATCAAGAGATACAGTGCTTATTAAGCTTTCCATTTCATCTTGGTGATATACTGCTTTCTTGTACATTGGAGTGAAAATTTAATAATCTCAAGAAGAAGGCAATAGTCCCTCAAAGTAAAAAAGACTACTCCATTTCTCTACTCAATTATAAATTATCCTTCGTGCTTTCCTTGGTACAGTGAGACTTGTGGTAAGGCTATGTTCAAAGTTATTAGAAAATACTGAATGTACCTTATTATTCAAATTCTATTAACTAATTTTCAAATGTTCTAATTGGATATGTCACTGTGAAAGTAAGTGAAATCAGAAATGATTTAATCAGAATCAGTGTTATAGGCCCCCTAAGCTTCAGCAGGACTCAGGTTCCCACAGCACTTGGAAATACATATCCAGTGCTGGATAGCTCATCCAGTGCTCTTGAAGTTCAAGTCAAATACTATTTCAAAATCATATTTACTCTGAAAGCATCATACTCTGAATCTTCTCTTTCTGGTTCAATTTGTAAACTTACTTCAGGCATATATTTGTGTATATATGTGTGTATGTGGGCTCAAGAAGCTGACAAATTTTACTTTTTCCAGTCTTGAGCAATCAACTGTGGAGCTGAATCCAAGAAGTGAAACTATCAGTAATGGTTGCAGGAGTGGCTGCACTATCAATACAGCCCATCCTTTTCTGCCTAGCAGTTTTCCTTCCTTAAGAGTGACAACTGTTAAAGAACTTCCTTGATCTAACTATGTACGTCTGAAGTAGAGGACCTGTGACTGTTTCGTCCGTGTGACATTCCTTGGGTGATGGGTTCTCTCATTTATCTGAGTGCTTGTGCACATTGACAAGTACGATGCCTGCCAAAAATGACAATACTACATAGTACAGCTATATCCAGCCTCCTAGATTGCTGCATGCACTAGAAGAGTCTGCTAACTCAGACTCTTTTTCACCAGTGTTCTTCCAAAAGAACCATGGCCTTTCCCTGGAAATCTTCAGCTTTTTTTTTTTCCTTCTATTTTTTTCTGATAGGTAGGAAAGTGTCTTCAAGAGAGTCAAGTCATGCATAACAAGGCTTGTCCTATTACCAGGCTAATCTATAAGGCTCAGTCTTTATTCTTTCTATCCTCAGCGTAAGACCAGATTAGAAATAGCAACAAAAGGTTTTGGTTTTCTGATAAGTTAAGTAAGCTGGGGGGAGAATGGAATGGGCAGTTGTAGTTTCAACATTGGCATCTGGTCTAAGCTTGAGTATTGTATGCTGCTGCAAGCAGTGCAGAAGTGACAGCATATCTGTGTATCAAATCTAGTCCTAGAGGAGAAACACTGGTGTTATTTGCAAAGTGGTTAATTATTTATAATTCTTCTATTTGAGGAAATGGCCAATAGTATTAGCCACGCAAGCCTCTGTACACTAATGTAATTAGTCTTATGCATTTTAAGACCAGATAGAATGGTATTAGAGAGAATGGAGGACTATTTTAATTGGATGATGGCAAAATCCCTCTAAGTACTATGGCTGTCTCCTGTATTCAAAATCCTCTAACAAGTTAACAGATTCCAATTGTTTTCTGAAGTAACAGTATTTCTATCTAAATTATATTAAATGTGTCAGCTCATTTCTCGAGTAAAAAAATGATAAAAGCATATTCAACTTCTGCAAAGCTGATCACTTTAAAGAAAAAAATAAGATAATTAAAAGCTGTTACAACTGACAATACAACACTGCAGCTTCAAACTTCTCCACTAATTACAGCTGGTAACTTTTAATAGTAACAGTGAGTCAGATTTGACATTACAATAGAATCCCAACCTCTTCTTTGGGAGAAAGACTCTTGGGAAAATACAACTGCAAGGTGAATATACCTAGCCAGGACCACTGCAAGTTTTGAAAAAAAGCAACCACTTTCATTTCTACTCTTTCTGAGAAATCTAGATTAGTTCTCCTTTGAATGCAGTCTTTAACTAGGTCAAATGTTACAAGGTGGAGCTGATCCTCTGGCAATATTGAGGGGTCCTCAAGAAGACCTTCTTTGGGCAATTTCTGAGGCAAGCATTGGGCTGATAAATAGCTTCATACCGTTCCTGTTCTTTTTAAGTATTTGCATGACAAGACGCAGGAAAAGCATTCTGAAGCAAACTATGCTCCTTGATCTGGTATTAATTAACCCTTTCTTAGTTTGTATTGAAGTTCTAAGGAAGCCAGAAAAATTCTGAAACTGCTATAGCTTAAAAACAGTGGATGTTTTTGTCCTCCAAGAATAGAGTCTACTGTGTCTTTAATAGGGATTAAAGGAGGAGCGAAAATGAAAATTAAAGCCAGGCAGGCTTTTACTGAGCTGTATTACAGGAGTTGTTCCCTGGTTTCCCGGTCGGCCAAACTGAAGACTGGGCCAGTATGTTGCTTCATAAAGCTTGTGAAACATATTTCTTTCTACAGAAGCAGAAAACAGAAGCAAAAAGGTCTGAATTCCTCACCACCACAAACTGGTGAAGATTCTCATGATGGTCATTTTGTCTTTTTTTAAATTAATTGTAGATTTAAAATCGTGAGGCTACACATCTCCATACTCTAAGGACACTTGATGACCATCATGTGAAATTAGAGGAGTGTGTTTTAGGAGCATATATGACAGTCATTAACCCAAAGTTCTTTTTAAATCAAATCACTTCTAGTGATTTTTATCTGTCACTGGGAATTTGCTTGAGTGAAGAAGTAATTCCATCAGATCGTACTGGTAGTTCAATGCACAGAAATTGGAAGATATCTTAAGAAAAAAATTATTCCCTGGTTCTACTATGCTTAAATGAATGCCAAAATCATTTTATGATCAATACAGTGGAAAAACAAAACAAAACAAAGTCAGTGTTTTAGGCTTGCCAAATTAATGGGTAATTCTTAGTAGGCTTTATGCCTTATTATGCCTGTTTCTCAGATTAAGCAAAATTCTCTTACTGAGGAAATTTTTCAGCCTAAAGATAAAAGCCAACATACAGGTATGGAAGAACTATTTTTTTAGGGTTTGATTTACTACAAATCTAAGAGTAAAAAAGAGCATAGAAACATAATGGCTGGGTTTTCAATGTCAAAAGCATGTTCTTATTTGTGGTATTGCATAATTCCCAAAGAGTCTATTTTGAGAGGGTGAAAGAGAACAGTGAGAAAAAATGAAGTGTTGACTTACCGTTCCTTAACAGAGATCTTCCTTAAGATCCACCTACTTGTAAATTTCACACTTCTGTCACTATATAGCTAGTAAGACTGATGAACCACCATCCTATTCCATACAGTAGGACGTCAAGACATCAGGTAGGTATCCCATGGCATTCAGGGATCCACAGCAAAGCAGATTTTGTGCAGCTGTCTTGCAACATTCCTGCTTACTTAATAATTATTTCTAAAGATGTGGCTATTATGGAGCGAACTACGTAGAGCAATTAAAATGGACCCATATGTTGTTGCTATCTGCTATGAAATTTTCAGAGAACTTAAATGCGAGGAATGTAAAACCATTCCTCCAAGCTGTGCTTGTCTGAATATAACCTGTACAGCCTTGCTTATCTCATTGTCTTATCAGACTATATTTAACTATCTTGAATGTATGACATTCATTCTGAAGTGATCATGGGAAGGAAAAACATTCTTAGTATAATTTCAGGTCTCATCTGGTTTTAAAAGTAATTAAAGAGAAGGATTTCCTTCCATTTAAAGTATCCCAAGAGTAGAATTTAGTGGAAAAAACTTCGAAGAGCAAATGAGGAAAGTTCTAAAATAAAAATACTCAAGGGATCGTATCTCAGACACAAATATTTTTTTTAAACTTACAGGTGCTCATAATTACTTGTAAGGCAGAAAACTAATTACAGTAGTCTTTAGGGAGTTTAAACATGGTAAATACTGAGTTAAATAAGCCTAAGTTTTTGAAAGTTATTTGTATACATTTCTTGTTCAGTTGTCACTGGTATGTAAATGTGGTTTTTTTTCCATTTTATTTTTAAAAACAAATATATTTTTATGTTATATGAGGATAATAATTATGAGAAATAGACCTCAGTTCTTCTAAATTGCCTGCTTTTCAGTGTTTAAAAAACTCTTCTTCTTATGAACAGAGAATACATCTGTGCTTCTTAAATGAATCTGTGATATCTTGTTTTTATCAGCTACAGCAGCTGGTATATCCTATGTTATCAGTATATATTTAAGCCATGGCAGAACTTTTTTTCTTTAATGTGAATGAGATAAATAATAATTAATGAAATATTTTTCTTATATAACTATGTAAAATTGTCATTATACTGGAACACAACCTATGTTAAAAAAAAAAAAGACTGGCTTAAAAGATTGAAGTTAAACACTGAGAACAGCTACTTTTTTTTTTTTTTTTTTTTTTAATAAGGCTTCTGCATATATCCAAGCTACTGTTGTCTTTTATATGCAATGTATTTAATTGTTGTTGAGACAGAAATTACCACAACCCCAAGGAAAATGTGCACAAGCTACAAGCCATATGTTTCTCTCTTTAGCTATGTTGGCAAAATATAGAGCAGAGAAGCAAAACATCAGTTTTATTGTATATTCCTTTTCTAGTGGATTACTACAGCATGTCTGAATTCATCAGTAAGTTGTAGAATTAATCAGAATAGATTAGAATTAAGTATGCTTTTTGTTCAGTAAACTATGACTTCTCAGTACTGTAGTTTATCATATATGGTTTCTAGTTGCGTGCCATTCAGACAGGATGCTAGGAGCTTTTAATAACTCCTTTTGTACTGACATTAGTAAAATAAAAAGGATGGGAAAAATTAATTAAAATAAATATTTTACAGTAGAGAAAAGTATGGCCACTTCTTTCAGTTTCCTACTTGACTTTTAAATGAAAGTATTTTAAATAACACAAACAAAAGCCCACCTTATAAAGCTAATGTTACACAGATGAAATTAATTTCAAAGAACAGTACAACCCTGTACTATATTCTTCTGATGTGTATTGATGTTCCATTGACTTGGGCAAGATTCCCACTGGTGTTGTTCAGTTGGAGTCAATGCTGATTTTGGTGTGGTGATTGAGAGATTCACTGTTACAGCATTCCTGATCTTTGGCATAAACCATCTCTAACATTCTGGCATTATAAATATTATTCCCTCAATGCTAGATTTGATGACACTGGATAACTCTACTTTCCTGGGCCCAGTATGTGTGTTACACTGTTTTAAAACACGGCACCTTGGAAGTGAAATCCTGTGAGTGAACAGTTACAGATCTTTTCAGTTATCAACTTTTTTTTGGTACAGCTAAGAAGTTGGTTAGCTCTCTCTCTAATATTTTTGGGTTATGTACTTACCACTTAGATCTGGATTCATTTGAATTTGTAACAAGTTGTCTCTTTATTAAATCCAGGAAGATCCCCTTGACAAATCCTTATATGGTCAACTGGTAGTTAATTAGCAGACAATAGCTACACCTCTTTGAATTTGGTAAAGATGTGTCTAGTAACACAAGAATGTTAATTAAAAAACATTACTGCATATTATTTGATTAATTTGATGTTCTCAGTTTCTCTGGAAAATTAACCTTTTTTCCATTTTTCTTTTTTAAGTCAGGTCACTCTGACTTTTAAAATACACTACTTCAGCAATGGTGGTTAAGCAGTCACTGCAGAAAGATCATAGCCAGCTCTTCTACAGTGTGGACAGCTGATCTTCTTAGAACTAGTTTCATTAAATATGCGAGTCACTCTTTCAAAAGATGGATGTATTATTGGGCCTGTGGTTAGCCCATGAGGAAATAATGTAAGAATATTGCCATAGAATCATAGAATTGTAGAACCATTTGAATTTGAATGGAATCTTAAAGGTCATCCAGTTCAACTCCCCTGCAATGATCAGATTGCTCAGACCCCATCCAGCCTGACTGTAAATGTCTCCAGCAATGGGGCATCCACCACCTCTCCAGACAGACCTGTTCCAGTGCCTCCATTTTGTAATTAACTTTTTCCTTATATGCAATCTAAATCTCCCTCTTTTAGTTTGAAACTGTTTCCCCTTGTCCTATCTGTTAAAGAGTCTGTCCACTTCTTTCTTATATCCCCTCTTTAGATTCTGATACTTTAGTGTCTTCGTGGCTGAATAAGAGACCATGGCACAGAATTATCAGACACAGCAGTGGATCTGCTAGTCACAAGCAAACAAGGCCAGGGATGCTACATTCAGTGGGAACTTTTCTATGGTGCCATTGAAATCAGAAAACCTTGTCAACATTCGGTTAGGGCATGGAGGTCAAAGGAAGACAAGTAGTGGAGTATAGACACTGGACTTAAAAGTGGCAGACTTCAACTTAGGTGGGAAGCTCTTTCAGGTGGGTGAGATGCTGCGTGAGGCAGCTCTGAAAGGAAGAGGGTCTCAAGAGAGCTGGCAGACTTCTAAGGGCAACCTGCAAGTAGAAGAACGCTCCATGCTAATAAGCCAGGAAAATGAGCAGACACAGCAGGAGACGTGCTTGGTTTCAGAGGGAATACATGTCTGAACTCCAGTACAAAAATGACATACACAGGATATGAAAGTGGAGACAGACATCAAAGGAGAAATAGAAAAGACCTCGCGTTTCTGCCTCTGTCTTTATGGAAAAGGTCTTTGTGCCTAAAGACAGGCTTCAAGAACGAAAAGAACTACTGGCACAGGAGGACAGAGCAAGGCCCTATACTGAGGCACACGTTAGAAGAACAAGAAACAGCCATAAACTGAAACAGCAAAGGTTCTGACTGAATATTAAGGCAAATAGATATATGTATCACTCAGGATAATGAAGCACTGGAGCAGGTTGCCAGGGACGATGTGGAATCTGTCTGTGGATGTTTTCAAGGCCTGCCTGGACAAAGCCTGGAGCATCCAGTTCTGAATTCATTGCTGACATGTCTCTGAGCAAGTGAATATTGGTCTAGAGACTCCCAAGGTTCCTTCCACTGTGAATTATTCTATGATTCTATAAAAATTTAATCGCAAGGATAAGATACTGGTGTAAATACGAGCTTGATGTGTAGGTAGCAGTACTTTCATTTCTTTAATCTTGTGCCAGGATAAAGGTATAAAAAACCCACCTTCCCTGCTATCACATTTGTGCCTAGTCAAAGAACCCGTGTCAGTTTTTTTAATATCAGCCAGAGGTTATCAAAGACAAAAACTTGTTGAGCATTCTGCACAACTGAAAAAGCAAAAACTGCTTCTCAGAACTATTTTAAATAATTCTTAGCAGTACAAGGCTTATTGGGCATATTTTTCCTTTCTGCTAATGAAAATTATTTGAACCATGAAAATAGGTTCACCTTTAATTTGAAATACTGATTCAAAGGGGAAAAAAAAAGCATTATGGATTTATTAAACTAGTCAGCATACCTTGAAAACTGGAAAACTTCCTAGCAAATGGAAAAAAAATATTTCTCCCATGCTGTAAATAGCTCTTCTTACCATAGTTAAGCACTCCATTTTACGTTCAGTTCAAAAACAATGCTTCACTGTTTGTTATAACTGTACATTTTCAGCAAGAAAAAGTATTCATGCTTATCATCCAGTAAGTTAAAATAACACAGTCTTTGTAAAAAAAAAAAATCTACTTGCCACATAATCAGAAAAAATTACCTTATGTAGTATTCCAGATTTTGAAATGTCTGATTCAAAGCTAGAATCTACGTAACTGCTCTAAATGAATTTCTGCTAGCTGTGATGGCAGTGTGTGTCAGGTCTCTAGCCTGGTTACTAGTGTTAAGAGGAATATTTATACGAACCCTCAAACACAATGAAAATGTCCAGCTGTTACAGCTGTGCAGCTTAAAAACTGCTGTGCTTATAGTTAGAAAGCTAGAGGAGATTGTTAGGCCCACCTGATTCCTTTCACTGCCGTATCATAATAATCGTTTTAGGAAATGATATTTGTGTACTGTGCATCTGCAGACGTTAAAGTTTGTCCACTGAGAAATGACAAAATTATTCTACGGATAAACTGTAATAAAGCGGAATAAGTCTTCTGCCTTTATAGATGAAATTAAACATTCAGGCTTCTCAAATCAGGAGCAATGTTCTAAGCAGAGATAAATTCAGATTTATCTTTCAAGTTGTATTTGTGCAGTCATTAACATATTATATACAATTTTCTTGTATAAATGATTTACAATCCTGCTGTTTCTCATAAACAAGTATGCTATTTAATTTAGTTTGTTATAAGGTTAAATATGGTGGGTAATGAAACTAATTCATGTTTCTATCTACGTACAATTCCATGGAAGACAAAAAGAAAATTCATGATTTCAACTTTAGGACTGCAAACTTTTTAAATGGGCACGATAAATAAAGGATGCCGTATCGCTGGTCAAAAGTTACAAGTACTTCAAAAATTTTCCTTGTACTACAGAATGAGAGAGAGAAAATACTCTGAACTTATCTGAAATTATAGCCAGTAGGAGGTTGTGCTTTAACTTTAAAAAACATGCCTGAACTTTATGACTTTCTGCCTTTATCTTCCAGCAAGGTTTATTTTTGGTTCCTTTCCAAGTGAAAAAATGGACTATGAGATTCTCTTCAAGTTTAAAATAATTAGTAAACCCTTAGAATACTCATTATAAATAGATCAAAGCTTCAGCCCAACCTCAATACAAAGGCAAGCCTTTTAGATCAAACTTGAACTACCACCCATCCCACATATGTCCTGCTGATATCTTACTTTGGGTTCTGTTTAATTATTAACACCAAAATACTGAATAATTCACTACTTAAAGAAAAATACTAGGAAACTTCATTTATGCAACTTTTATACCAATTATATTTTCTCCTATTTTTTTCTTCTTAATCCGGAGTGGTTTCTGCTGTAAATTTAATGGCCCAATCCTTCATTCATAATCTAAAGGAAGTCAAGAAAATACAAGCAGGAGACATTAAGCATTAATCAGAAGATGAAAATGAAGATGTTCAAACTTTCTTGAAGATGAACAAACTTTCTACCAACAAGTACATAGAATTCTTGACGACACCCCTCGATGCTCAGTTGCCAGGGAAATTTTGGATTAAGGTATTCTAATGTGGCACAAAAGAAAGCCAAAAGTATCCCTGGGTGTCACTGTCATCTACACTATCCAGGTGCTATGAATCTCAACTCTGGAAAGAACCTAAGAGCTTTCTAGATATCAGAAAGTTCTCTTCTTGCAGAATCTGTTGCTTGAATGGAAGTAGTCAGTAAAAACTGTGTAAAAAAGGTTTGTTAAACAATTTCAGAACACATTGAAGCTGAATACAGTACAAAAAATCCTGAAGTAGCACAATATCTTAGTGTCTGTTCCTTTAAAATATGAACAACATGAAGTCAGAAACATGACATTTAATGAAAGTTATTTTCAATTTATAAAAAATAATATCCTAACGGTTGTTTATTAGTCAGTTGACTACTGATATGGATGGCACGTTCCTTCATGGTCTCTTTGCAATGAGCATTTCAGTGTTCACACAGGTGCACTCACCCTGGCTGATGTTTGCCTTGTATGCTTAGGACTTATAGCTCAGAGCAATGTCTGATATTAAAGTAGCAAATGCATTTATACGAAGGAAAATCTAAATCTACAGATTTATGAGTTAGCATTTTCAATTTGGAAAGGCATTTGTAATTTAAGAAAAGGGTCAAAACTTTAAGATCTTTATTTTCATCTTATTTTTTAATCTTCTACCACAACTTGAGAACCATTACATAAATATAAAAATCTAAATATCACCTGATTTTTTTAAAAAGACACCTTTATTTTTGCCTTTCCAATTTACTAAGAATGTAATAGGACAGAATTATGAAATTCATAGCAACTCTTCTCATGCCAGGACCAGAAATAAAGTTTATAAAGTATCTATCTATTTTTATTTCATTCAGGAATAAATATATTTATTACACCCACTTTATATTCCTAGATTCTTCTCGTGAGGGTTGTGTATTTACCTTCAGCAATCAATCCTGATTAGAACTTTTCAGTTCTTCAGAATCTTAATTTTAAAGCTCCAATTACTTTCATTTCCAAGGAATTTATTTTACCCCACTGTTATTTATGTCAGAGAGAATACTGACAATACTGAGAATCATGACTATGAAAAGAAAATAAATAAATGGAATAAAAATGTTTTTAAAATAAATCCTATGTCATAGAATTCAATTCACCCAAACAACAACTACAAAAAAGTAAATAGTTCTTCAAGTGTAACTTTCTTCTTCATTCACATTTTTGGTCATTCCCGGAAAATTAGTCTTGAGAGTTATTCTACAGGACTGAAAATTCAAGCAGCATGAAGAGGAAAACATGCAGGGCACAACAGTTTCCCCTAATTCTCCCAGATAAAATACAGCCATTCAAAGTTCAGAACTGCAATCTCAATAAGTGCAGCTCAGTATTCTTCCAGTTTTGTTCCTTCTGCACTTGCTTCAGTTCACCATATAGATTTAAACAGCTGCGCAGTGTATAGCACACAGAGTATTACTGTATAGCAGCTCAGACTAAATAAGCAGATCTTTCTTTGGGTTTTTCATCCCCTGCAGAATAAGACGCCTCTATTAATTCAAATCGTCTGGTATAATGTATCTGGCAAAATGAGGCACCAAATGTTTACCACAGGTTAGAGAGCAGTGTTAAAAACATAAAATATTCTGTGCTTCTACCTTAGAAACAGGAAATGAAATGAGGTTGTGGTACATTTTGAAACCGGGTGAGTTGAAGCTGCAGCATATTTTAATTTAGATGAGAGTGAAGATTTTGTATATCACTTACACTGATGCACCTGAAACCACATTCAGATTAACTGACAGTTCTAACAGGTGTAGCTCCTTAAATTTAAGAGTAGCCTTTAAAGAAACAAGCTCATTATCTAAATGGTTACATTTTATTTAGGAAGCACGATGCTAATTTTAGTTACTCACAGAACTAATACTTATGCAATTAATCTAATTTACACACATTCAGATGCATTCACATTCTTATTAAAGGCAGTAATCCCACAAAAAACAGTGAAACATTAAAATTATTCAGCAGTTGAAGCAGAAGTCAAACAAAAAGTATTTCCTCTGAGACATGAATAACTCATGGAATCTCACCCAACTCTAGCTTTCAGTCCAGCTTCATGCAAGTCTTTCAGTCAATTTGAACACACAAGGGTGTAGTTGCACATGCCTATCTCATTAGCATTAACTGATGATGGAAAAGCAAGATAGCAAGATACAGTTTTCTTATTTCTCATGAAACCTTGGGAATTCAATCACTTTCACAGGATGTAATTCTGCCAGTAATCGTGATGGAAATTCCATGAAAAAAAAAAAATAAAGATATCAAATTCTAAGAATATAGATAAATAGATTTGGGGTTAAAATATATCATTTCCTATTCTGTGTGCATTCAAATCAGTATGGTTAAGTATAAATTGAAAAGGAAATTAAGGATTATTTGTTAGTGGCAAATAAAAGGATATTCACCTGACATATGGGCAGCACTATAAAGTAAGAGGTTTCCAAGGCCTGTTAAACTAACAAATGTGATTTTTCTTCTCTGATTTGCTTTGTAAAGAATACAAGATCATAACTTAACTTATTGGATTCCTTGCTTACTGAAAATGAATTACACACTGGTTGCCACTTCTGCTACTTATAAATGGTCTGTCACATAATCCGCTTCCTGGTCCTCACTACTCAGTGTTCAGTGTTCAGTATTCGGTGCCTTGCATTACATAATTTCAGTGACAAAGCTTTACAATTCACTGCAGTTGTACATTCAAGGAAGAGTTCATTCTAAACTTCAGGTAATGGGCTTTTGGAAGTTAATCTTATACAAATTAACACTACAGACAATATAATTTCGTATTTCCTCAGGATGTAAATTCATTTAAGTCAGCATAAGTGCAGAGGTGTCAAAAGAAGGACATACAGGCTATGTCTGTTCACATCAAACTGTATTTTCAGAGTACCAAAATGTATGTAAAGAGAAGAGCCCACTTGGGGATGCCAGGCAAGATGATACAGAAACATTTTTATGAACAGAAACACATTATTTTAGAAATGACAGTGTTTATGTTGTAAAAATAAATAAATAAATTCAAACCCACTAACTGTAATGCAATTATCTTTTGAAGTTCCTTAAAGAAAAGAATAGTCCATGTTCCCACTAATTATTTCCTTATGTATCTGCTTTTCCAAAGTGATATTTCTCTAGAAAGCTCTAATAATTTAACTGATTTTGTAGCAAGAGCCAAGTCTTTCACTGATGTAAGAGAGGCATTAAGCCTTTGGAATTATAATAGTATACAATATCTGAGACACTAGACCCTTCTTATGTCATGCCTGTCTGTATGCAAAGCTATCATAAAAGAAATGCCTCTACAAGAGTCCATTTTCCCATCCAGAACCCTACAAATTACACTGCTATGTTGAAAACATATTCAGGTGATAGGAACAAACTCTGAAAAAAAAAAGAAGATAAACAGAAGAAGAATCATTTGCTCTACCAATTTCAGTTTCTAATAGCAATGAAGAAGACTTCAGTGCAGGTCTTCCTAGCAGTTAATAGCTAGATGAGCTCTCTTGATTACTGCAAACTATCAGCTTCTTTCAATGTGTCATTAATCCCCCAAAACGTTACGTTAATTGCTATTGCTTAAGCTATACTCATTTTGACTGAATGCCACATTGTGCCACGTTATTCAATGCCCACAGGTAGTCATGTGTGACTGAAGATTCTGGCTTTTCACAGTTTTCTGCCGTTATCTCCCACTGCATTTCACCAATTGTCGTTGTCCTTCCATTAAACAAACTGCAAACAGTTTGAAGAGGGAAAATTCTTTCTCACCCTTGAAGATGACCCAATAATAAATCAAAACAGGAACCTATGAATGCAGGCACTTAAAACAAATCGTAAACGTAGTTTCAGCTAGAATGGGAACCACACAGGGATTTAAAAGATTGAAATTAGTGCAGGTGCACTTGCATGTGGCATCACAAATCAACAGCAACTCTGTGTTAATATTTCACATTCACATTATCTTCTAGAGACAGTTCGTCTCACAAGAAATGCATACTGTAGTTAATGTCAAATATGTCTGCTCTAAAGTCTTGCATCTGAGAGTTTAAATCTGATATAACAAAATCTCTATGGGATTTTGATGGAATTTTGAAATTTGTCAGTTCTTTCCTAGCAAGAAAAATGTTTATATTAATCTACTTGGAAGGAAAAAATAAACAATGGAAGTTCTAAAGCACATAATAAAGGGATTATGTTCACCAAAATTTTAACCCTTTCCCACTTTTTTAATAAGATATAAATAGTCTGTACGTACATATACAAAAAGGACTACATGATATGGTATTTGCAGTAGCAAAGTCCAAGACCCACAAACTCTATTCTATCTTCACATACTCAATTACAGGAGTGAAAATAGGTGTGATAAATAATCCTCTTAGAACTCTCAAAGAATTTTAAGAGTCGTACTCAATCTACACATTATTTAATGAGCAGATTGGTCTATGAAGGAGGAGGATAGGCACGGGACCAGGCTTGGAAGATAATTATTTTGACATGATCAGCTGAATTTTATCGCGATGGCTATATGTTTGATTTTGTACGTTTTTACATTTATCATCAGTATTTGCATTTTATATTATGTTCTGAAGCTATTTGGAGCTTACACTAAGATTATTGCAATTTGTGTCAGATACACACTACGATTTCCCAAATGGTAAATATTTATGGGACAGATTAGAATTGTGCTCTACAATTCGATAACACAAATCCTTTTATATTTTTAACTTCAATAAAAGATTATTGATTAAAGTTCACAAAGCTTTAATCTTCAGATAAGTTTATTCAGATACATATGCAAGATATGTAACAAATAGGATGCTGCTGATAAGAACTGGATCCTAAAGTAACCTACATCTACAGTGAGACCTAGAAAAGAAACTCACTATCACAAAAGGGAAGCTGAAACCCAAATGTCATTCATGTGAAAAAACAAAAGCATTGAAAAAAATTCTTAAAAGTACTAATGATTAACATAAACCAATGTAGAATTACAGGGTATTTTCTTCCTTTGGACTTGTTTCCTTCTAAATTATCATTTAATATCATATCCCACAATAAAATCAAGTTAAGCAACTTTGCAAGCAAACAGCATTCTGCTTGGTGTCCCATGGTGACTCCATGGCAAGTCACAGAGCTGTTCATGTTGGAAGAGCCCTTTGAAAGGGCCCTGCTCTAATCTCCTGCACAGGTATGTCTCACTACTGGGCTCCAACCAGATGTTTCTCAGGCTGTGGGCAGTTGGACCTTGAATACCTCCAAGGACAGAGATTCTGCAGGGTTGCTGGGCAACCTGCTTCACTGCCTCTATTAGGAAAGTGGTGTATATTCCAGAGTAAATAATAAACTTCTGTTAAAATTTGAGTACCGTTTAGAAAATTCTTCTTTTTCTTAGGTCAGACTCATTGACTCTGGTACACATGCTTGAGAACCATGATCTGTAGACATTCTAGAAACTCTAGTAGCTGAAAACAGTGATCACCAAAGAAAAACGTGTTAGTGATTACACATAGGTGGCACGCAATCATTATACTGGCTGTCATGTTGAACAATAATCTGTATGTGCTTAATATGCAGACACCTTATAAATAGCTAATAAATGATTAAACAAAATTGCTGTTTTCATAATGAATTAGTACAAGAACTGTTGTACATAATATTTGGAATATTTGAATAGTTTAACATACTCCATTTATACTCCATTCTGCAGCTGGCTGCTACAACACAAATTCATCACTGAAGTATTTTTTTTTTAATTGTTTCTGTGTTTTTACAATGTGCCAAATCTTGCATAAATGATTTTAAAAAATAATTTTAATTGTCAGGGTCAACCCACATGCCAGTTCAGAAAAAAAAACAAAACCACACTTGAATTGTTTCCATCTTTGGGCAGAATGGAATGGAGCAGAAATAGGAACTTGATTGCAGCACAACTGAATATAAACTGCAAGGGCTAAGAATTTGGTCAAGACGAAATTTCTTTTGCCAGCTCTCATTTTAGGAAGCTAAATATCATTCTTTCTAAATCTGTTCTTTACATCATTTTTACTCTTCCCAAGTTTCCGGCATGCTATATTTGCCCAAGAGACACTTTCATCATGTACAAATTCCGCTCTGTATTTCCAGTAATTCTCCCACAAATTTCCAAAGCCTATAAAATTATAATGTGTTCAGTGCTACAGACCAATGTTGCAAACACTTGAAGGGTAAAGAGAAATTTCAACTGCAACAAGATTATTGTTTTCCAGTGTGAAGGATCTTTCCTAAAGCATCTGTGTGATTTAGCCTCTGAAGATTTTAAAACCTTGCACTCAACATCTCTCCTTCCATGAAAAGGATGTTCCGGAAGATGGTAATCAAAATCCTTTTTCCATATTTCATGTTGAATCTGTGAGCAAAACACATATATCTATACTCTGCTGCAATCAATCTGTCAGAATCCACACAGAACACAAGATGCTGTATACTGTGGAAGTGTAGGTCATTTGCAGTCTGAAAAAACAGATGAAGATAAGTGAAACAACACTGGTCTTTATCAGGTTAGGTAGTATTTATGTCTTAGTGATAATTGACACAATAATCAGAAGTGTAAAAACCCTTAAATTAAAGAAAAAAGGAAGAATAAACAGTCTCTTCTGACATAAAGCTAAATTCTTTATGAACAGCTCTGCAGCTATCTAAGAAGTATATCTGGCAGTCCAAGTCAGTCCCTGCATAAAGTGATAGTTTATAATCTATTCAGTTGGCAACACAGCAGTTTCTAATGAAAACAAATGCATAGACAAATAGCAGTTTAGCAGCTCTACGGACGACAGCATGTATATAGTTCATGTTCTCTTTCAAGGTGCACCGAACCATAGCAACTATACATTACTTTACGTTGATACATTTTCCAGCATAAATTGTCATCACTCTGGTTCTTCAAGCATTATTAGAGTGAGACGAGTCTACTTCAGGTTGGGTTGACTTTAGGGGAATTTACACCCATATCCCTTTTGTAACATTTTGCCTGAAAATAAGGGCAGTGAATTCTGTTCTTGCCTCACCAGATCTTCACATCAGCTACAGGACACCATTTATTTGATAGTCTCCTTGCTACTTCTTAAATAAATGCAAACAAAAAATACATGAGTATTCAATGAGCTAAATATTAATTAAACTATACATTTCTGCTATATTAAAAACAAGTCCTTTTTATTGTATTACAATGCACCTCCTTTACATAAATGAAATGGAATGGGTGTAAGTTAGGGTAACCTTTCCTGAAGATCTTTTAACAGCATATCCATATCGTGTAAAATTGCCAACAGGTCATTTAGCTATTAAACAAGCCTTTGATCCTAAGGCATGCTGGTGACATTGGGTAGTACTCTGTGGACTATAAGCCTCTCAAGGAGAATTTTTATCAAAATTATTTCTCCCTTAGAATCTCATACACAACAAATAGATCTTCTGTGCCCTTCACATACCTCTTCTCTTTAGTAAAAACTCAATACTTTGTAATAATCGCTGTTTTTGCCAAAGTGTAGGACATATCTGATACCAGAGCTAACTGTAGCAACAGCTTCACCCAAAATGTAGTTCCACAGAGGAGAACTAACCACTTTTACAGTTCTGCCATTCAGTTTGAAGCTATTCTGCAGCTCACTTTTGCCAGTTAAGTACTCTGCATTAGAGCCATCATTTTTTTCCTCCGCATCTTAGCATTCTCCTTCAACACTGGGGTGCTTTTCCTTGAGAATTTAATGTTTTGCCTTGTTTCTTGCACTCTCATAGCTTAGCAAAGTGTATCAGGGTTTTGTATATTTTTTCTCAGTATTTGAATGTCTTGCCTCAAAGCTTCTCTTTATTATGAAGATTCAATGTCATAGTTTCCTTGAAAACTTATGCTTCATCTTGGCACTTTGCCTTGGTATTGCAGCACATTCATTTCAGTTCCTTGGTGTGCAGACCATGTATATCTTTTGCCATGTCTTTATGCAACTTTCAGGTAGGACTTTGCTCTAACTCTTTCTTTCTATGGTTGGTTCATTTCAGCTCCAGATTTTCCAGACTTAAGGCAGGGTCCAGCATATCCCAGGCAGTGGCACGTCACGGTGCTCCTGAGTAATGCAATATACTCTCTCACTTTTTTTTCCTGAACTAATCCTTTTCCCACCTAAAATGGGCAAAATCTAATTACTGACTGAACATCAGCTCCTGACACAGAACATTAAGCAGTAAGTTTTGCTCCGTTTGTTTTCTTTTTCTTATTCTGACACATCAGAATCTCCGCAAAGAGAATTATCATGGGAACTTTGTTACTGCTGGTTAGGTAGTCTGTTAGATTGGTCACTCTTATAGTACTATTATTCCTACTATTATTATTCTATGTCTACGTCAACTGTTCTCATTCTTTTTTCAAATCAAATTATACGATGGTTTTCTACACCTTCAGATATAAAACACTAATAGCTTCAATTCTTTTCCCAGTACACCTAAGTTTAATGTTTTTTTAATGCTCAGTGTTGGTGCTTTCTTATGAAAAGAAATGATCAGGGAGAACTAACTATATGTGTGTGTATATATATATATATGTATATATATATATATATAGCATACTAACTACTCGTGGATCAGTGTCGAGTTCATATCGATTGTTTAATGACAAGAATATACTAATAAGGAGACATTTACCAATCTTTTTTCCAAAGCTGACCACTTCAGTGAGCAAAACATCCAAAAGCTAACGCATTAGATCATCTCAGAAGAAAACAAACAGCTCTTAAGCACTGAAACTATCTTGTTTCATTTAATGCGCTACACAGAATTTGTGTGTTTGAAAAACAGATACTGCAACTTTGAATGATATGTAATAGATAAGACCTGCTTTTTATGTCAGCATAGCTCAGCAGACATCAATCGAGATGTGCACATTTATGCTGCTGTAAAAAGTCTTATGCATATGAGTGTTTGCACATATAAATATATTCAGCTCTCTTAACGCTGAATTTAATTTTGTAGAAAAATAAATTACTCTACAATTAGATTCCTTAGTATACATAGTTCCGTAAGGGACAGCGGCAGTTTTGGGTTGTGGTTTTCCCCCATCTCTGTTCAATCATTGTCTTACTGGTCAGTAAGACAAAAGAATTTCATCAGAACTGTAAGACCTCATCACTGCCCATCTAAATTTTAAAACTCACACTTCTGTAAGTGCTGTACAAAACAAGCAGGAGAAAAAGAAGGAAAAAAAAATTAAAAAAAGCAATCCATTCTTATTAGACTCCTCACTGTGTCCTAAAAACAGCAGGGTTTTGAGATAATGGCAACATGCAGCTATTTACAACTTGTTAACCTTAACACTGTGTTCTGAGAGCCAAACTGTCTGTGCACTAGCTGGCATTTTTCCTAAAATACTTGCAAGCCTTTGTAAAGGAAACAGTCACAGGGCTTCAAATAACTTTTTAGTACCTACTGCCTTCATAACAAGAAATGTTATGTTGCTTTTAGGGCCTATACTCACCGAAAGAAGGAGTCAGTGTGAGACAAACAGGCAGAGCAAGGTAGGGGATAGCGGGTACATGAAAATTGGCAAAATGCTTTTTAGTCATATAATAAAAAGAAACACGAACATTAAATCTAACAAGTTGCAACAGTGACACTGCTTTTTAAGATACACCCAAAGACAAAGCCACCAGAAAACACATGATCATTAATCATCTTTTAGTAACTTTCTACATCACAAAAATAGTTCTGCATGAATGAGCGTGTTCCTTACATTCTGTGATATTTCAGTCTTAAGCCAGAACAGACTTGATGTCCTTATTCTTGTCCTGGTTTACATTCATTGTCACACATTTAAAAATGCCATGACTGGCAGTCTGCTCCAGAGGATTCTACACATGGGTATTTCCAGTCAGAGATGAGTTTTGCTGGGAATGCTTCATGAAGAAGCCTTCTCAAAACCCATAAGCCCAGTGTGACCGAGGATATAAGTAATGGATATAAGTATGGATATAAGTAAGGATATAAGTAATGACTTTCATAACAACAGCATGTTCACACATATATAAAAGAAACACACGCGTGGTTTTAATACAAAAAGATAACGGCACTTACACACGTCTTGAAAAAAGAAAAAGAAAAAAGTTGCAGGTAATCTTTACAAAATACTAAGAAATGTATACTAAGAGAAGCATCGGTCGTCCTGCTGTTGTCGTGTTTTTATTTTGGACTCCGGAATATTTCTAGTATGACAAAAAGCCCAGATTCACAGTCATGCACAGAACATCGTGAATGGCTGTGTCAGCTGCAATACACACTATTCATAATGATGAGGCACTGTGAATACAGCAGTTTTTCGTGCATATTATTTGCAAAGGGTGTGACCTCTCCAAAAGCTGAATGAATGCAAAACTACCGTTGTTATGTTCAACAGATGCGGTTAGAACACAGTTCATGTTTTGTTGTTATCCAAGTTTTCACTACATTTGTACTCCATTCAAGAGTTACAGTAAGAAAACAAAACTAAAGCCAAAATTCACCCAAACAACAAACGAATTGGCTTTTTCATGGCAATAAAATGTTTACATGCATCTTGGATGACCAATTTGAAAGTCTGAAGCAACAAATTTTGAGGAATTAATTTAGAAATGTTTATTTGCGTTTTTGCTGTTTACAATACATTCCAAATTCTGCATCTGTAACACTTCAGAGGAAAAAGCAACAATTAAACAAATGATTTCATCACAAACTCTGAGTTTTACTAGTAGGCTTCTAGCTTGGTCAAGCCTGAGTGAATAATCAAAGGTATGAAGCGCCTTGTGGAAAGGAAAGCCTTTTAGCACTCCTGTGCTGTCACTTTTTGATTTACTAAAAAAGTAACTCACCAGAGGATTAAGCTGTTTTCACGGAATTCATTTATTTCATCTAAGATCTTTTATTAATTCATATTTATTTAACTTAGAATATCAGATTTTCAACATAAGGCCCTCCAAGTTGATTAACCGTGCAATAAGTTTTGGTTTTCTTTCAACTCTAATGCTTTTTCTAACTTAGAATCCAAGGAAATAATCTTTTCAGGCTTCTTTCATAAAAATTCAGATCAATGCTGTCTCTCACTATTTTGTTTGGAGATTTTTTTAGGTAACCACATCTCGCCTCACAAACAGGACTTACTTGTAACCTTACTTTGTATTTCCTTATATACTGCAGCACTGGAGGCCATTTAAAGATAAAGAGATTTTTGGCTTGTAAATCATCTTCTGTATTTCACTTTCATAAGTACAGATAGCTACCATTCATCTTGTCTTTAATGACTACTCCCAGTAGAATGCTTACAGCTTTTTTAACCTGTAAACCCGATCATTCTCCCAAGAGATTCATTAAAAACTTGAACAGGACTTTCTTCTCTTACAAGAAACAATACTCTGGTATTGTTCCTGATGCCTTCTAATAATGAACATGTTCCAAGAGAAATTGAATATCTGCGATTTCCCCCTGGTCATATTCCTCATAAACATATTATCCATGATGTCAACTATACATTTAAATCACACTGTTTTGCTTAGCTGGGATTGCAGTGAAGTATCTTTTGAAACAAAATTTGCTGATTCAAACAAAGGAAGGATCAGAACAACTGCCAGGGTTCTGTGGCTGTGGATACCAACTTATATTTGCATAACACTATTTTTTTTTACTAATGTAACAATAAACAGAATCTGTTCATATGCACGTGCCTTACTGAGAACATTTACTATTAAGTTTCTACAATGAAATACATGTAATATCTTTATAGAGGCAGGCTGGATTAGCATTAGAATAGTGTAAGTAGCTCACTTTATATCCAAAGCTGACCGTGTTTCTGATCATCAGTCAAGGAACAGCTCTTGCTGAATTACCACTATTTCATACCGGCACATCAGGGCATCTCTTTCATTAAGATTTGTCTTACAAAATAGCCCATCCCTGAATACAAGATGGAAAGAAAGTAATTGGGAAATGTTCCCAGTTGATGGCAAAAATAGAAAACCTAAATGATAAAGAGTAATAGAAAACCAGTTCATCCCTTCCTCCACACAGTGAGAAAACAGCAGAAATGATTTTCTGCTGAAGCTGAATAATTATATTGACATTTTTATATTCAGCACTATCAGGGTTGATCATCTTGAAGCAAGTCTAAGTCCCACATCTAAAATATGTGCTAAAAAGCACATAGTGAATGTCACAGGTCTATTTTTATGGAATACATTTTTCCTATGGAATATTCTGCGTTCTTAGGAAGTTTTACAGCATACTCTACATTAGCACTTCATGATTAAATTCCCGTTGATGGAAAACCATACCTACGCAGGACCTTCTTGGAACTCAAGGAAACTTTGATTTAGCCTATTGGCCTTGCAGACACTTCCCTGTATACCATCTGCTGTTAATGCCTATTTAAAATCCAAGGAATCTCAAAATATCAGCCTGAGATGGTCCATAGTTCAAATGCAATGCATTCCTTTACACCCGTTTATTAAGATAAACATATAATTAGGTTAATAGGTTTTCCTCAGTGTAACAGGAAACAGTCCATTGTTGTGTAACAACGGTGTTTAACGACCAAGCAGCTACAAATAAACTGCAGACAGCAGAGATTTATTGAAATATTTCAGTAAAATCTAAGTATTTTTAAGAGAAAAAAAGGGTTCTTGTTCAGATAGAAGAAACAAAATGGATAATTAAATGGTACAAGAAGAATCATGGATGGAAAATACTAAATACGTGCATTCAGTATTCTGCTGAGCTTTCAGATAAAATTGGCCAAAATAAACTAACATGGAAGTTTCTAAATTTCAGTTACATTTAGCATATTCAGTATTATATTCCTTTTAGAGATTTTAAAAAACGTACCAATGGCATCATATGATACAGATAGCACAGAAAAAAGGTGGAAGTACCTAAATGAAAAGGAGTCTTACCTAGATTTAACAAAGAAAGGAAGGAAGCAAGAAAGGAAGAAAGGAAGAAAGAAACAAAGAAACAAAGAAAGAAACAAAGGAAGAAACAAAGAAAGAAATGTAGTTCAGACTCAGAATATCTCCGTAACTACTTTTCAGTGCACAATTTTGGTTTGTTTGACTGCTTTGCCAAATAATTCCATGATGAGACAAAGAATAACTTAAAGGCTTAATAACAGTAAAGATTCTTCAAAAGGTATCCTACTTTATACAGTCACATAAGAAAATACAAGTTTTGTTGCACTAGAACTACAACGTGGAGTAAAAGAAGACAAAAAAGGACAGCAAAATTAAGCAAGGCAAGCTAACAAAATTCCTTCTCTCACTGATACATTTTGCATTCTGGAGATTTTGGGAAAACGGTTGCAAAAGTTCAAGAGTCTTGAAATACCTTAACAGTAAAAAGCCATTTAAGATGTCATTCTGCAGATCTGTTTTAAAAGACGTGTAAGTAGCAGCCTACAATATTTGCATGCTCTTAGGGAAGAAACTGAAAGGCTCGTTACACATCCTAGTACATCCTACCTATCATATGAGCAAATAAGACATGGAATCATAGGATAATCCAAGCTGGATGGGACCTATGCAAATGAACTACCCAACCTCCTGCTCAAAGCAAGGTCAACCAGTATGAGCAGGTTGCTGAACTTTTTATTCAGTCTGATTCTAAAATGCTCCAAGAACAAGGACAACACATTCTCCCTACATAACTTGTTCCAGTTGCTTTTCTTTACTTGGTGAACCTAGATCACTCATTTCATTACCATCACTGAATACTATTTAGAAGCAATGACGCAGTGAGTTGATGATAATTGAGCAGAATGAGGAAACTGAACGAAACTGTTCATTTTTGGGATGTCTAGAAGATGGCAGTCCTTTGAGTAATTTAAAAATTATTGGTTTTATACGAATTTTTAAGAACTTTAGATTAATTTACAGTGTCTTTTTTCTTCCAACATACTTACATTTCCGTCCACAAGCATATTGTCTCTTCTAAGCTTTACCTTATTTTCTCATATCCATTCAGCTCATACAATGTTAAGTCTCTTTTCAGAAACTTCATTTTTTGCACTTCTGCAGTGGACATGTAATGTCAATCAACCTCCAGACACTCCTGTAGTAAAGAGCACTTAACCATCAATATGAAGCATCAGCAGAATGCTCTTCATAAATACAAACAAAATTACACTCCATCTAATGTGTCCACTCCAGAAAACCCTCAGGAAAACATGGATTAACAGATTTGTCTTACAGCTCTGAATGTCAACTGACTTAGGTCTTTCAGGACCACAGGAAAAGAATTAGTCTCAGGTTTTCTTCCCCTGGGCTTTAATGTTTATAAAGCTGAGACTTCTGCTTTACTTTTATCTTTTACAGAAGAACTAAATCATGCAGCAAGTTTTACTCAGAAATTGAAATAAAACTAAAAAGTGTTTCCTAGATCAAAAGCAGTACTTTAAACTGTATTTAGAACAGTACTGTACAAAAGCAGTGAACAGATGACTTGTAGAAGTGTAGATCTGTCTTTATAACCTCAGTTCAAGGAGGCCTCCAAAAATTACATGAGATAGCACACACTGAGACAGGAATAGCAAACAAAATTGAGATCCAAATCCAAGAACAAAAATAGCAGCTCTCTCCTGTTCACCAGTAAGTTCTTCCTGTCCTTCTCATCACTTCTTTACTACCCTTTGAACAACCAGAGCCACAAGGATAAAGCGAACTCCTGAACAGGAACCAAAAATCCCACCCAAAACACAGTGAAAATGTATCACCTATATGGAGGAGTCCCTGTTTTTTTCATAGAATCATAGGGAAGTTCACATTAGAAGACATGTTTGGAGAAGCAGTCTAGCCAAACTTGCCCAAAGTTTCTAAGTTACAGCAGGTTGCTAAGAGCCTTAAGTCAAGTCTAGAAATTTTCCAAGGATTCCTCTGAATACTAAATAAGCACTTTTGCATTATGCAAAACCAAAGGAGAAACCTCTTGAAGTATTTTAGTTTACTGCCAACATCATCTTACCTTTGAGCTTCAAATAATTCACACCTATCCGGGGCTGAATTTTATTGCTAAGAAACTCAGTTTAAAATACTGTTTTACATTCAGGAAAAGGGAAAAGGAATCTGACTTAGTGCTAACTGGCATTCAAAACTTAGCCTAAAATCATACAGCTGCCAACCCTCCATCTTGACTGAACTATTCACTACAACTGGGGTTGCCTTTTGGAGGATCCTTCGTAGACCTGAGTAACACCTCCAAAATATGAGAAAGAAATTATCCAACCCAAAAAGCACTTGAAATATTTCTCCCTCCAAAACAGTTACAGCCGGGGTTGTAAGAGTTGCATCAGTTGAAGCTAAATTTATTGAAAGAGGAGAAAATGACACAACGGTGTTCCAAAAGACAATGGTATCCTTAATCCCTTAAAAACGGTAATTCCCTTGGTGATGTGACTAAAGAATATCTGAGCATGTCTAACTGGTGTTAGATTTATCAGCGGGCATTTTATTCCCATAATAGCTTACTGAAGCTGTTTCCAAGAGTATTTTGAAATTTTAACTTCCCTCTTCATTATTTGTCTGTCTTCCCAGTCAGACATATTTGTAAGGTCACGCTGATGCATATTCCTTATATATACATGTAACCACGTGGATGGCAACTGAAGAGATTTTCTGATCCAAAATTTTTTAATCACCAAAGTATCCTAAGCTGTTCAGAAAGTAGCTTCTGTTGATTGTTTGATGCATCCATCAACCACTACCTTGCCGTTTGGTTAGCACTGACAAAGTCAAGGCACAGATCCTTCACAGCAGTGACTGGGTTTTTAGAATTTAGTTATCTTGCAGTAGCTATGCTACACCACCCGCCAGCTTCATCTAAATCACTTACTCTAAACTTTTTTCTATATATATATATATATATATTTTTAGTGTTTATAGCACAATAAAATATGAAAGTACTGTACCTGTCAGAATGAATTACACATAAGTAACTGAGACCATAAATGTTTTTTGCAGACTGATGTTTCGCTGTTTTTTGATTCAGCCATGATTTTTTAAATACTCATTTTTGTTAAGTATAGCTCAGTGAAAATACAGATGTGAAGTGTAAAGGGGACTCATAACAACAACAACAAAAAAAGGCACTTATTTGAGGCCAGATTAAGCTTTTATGAAACTTAGAAGGAAAATATTCCATTTGTTTATGTTTTTCCACTGATGTTAAATAACAATAACCAAAACTTAAACCTGCTCTAAGTTACCAAGATAAAAAGCATACGCAGCAAGCAGTCACTGAACAAATTATATATCTTGTATGAAGATAAACAGTCCGAAATAGCAGTAATATTTTGTCAGTTAAGATTTAGGGAGTAATTTTGAAATACCCTACACAGTAATTCAGAAAAACACCACTCAGACACAAAACTGGAAAGAAATTCATTTTGCATTTTTATAAACTTCTTACTGAATTTGAGCTCTGCAATGAGATACAATCACTGAAGGACTGTCCTATTGCAACTAATTTACCAGCACATTTACCTTTTTTCTCCTACTTAAGGGATGGTAAAAAAGATCTCAGGTTTAGCCTGCCATACTTGAATGGACAAAAACAAGTTCAGCTACCAGAAATTCACAGAAATTTCATTCAGTTCTTTCTTTCTTTCATTTTTTCCTTGAGTAAATGAAATCTTATGTTTATTTGTGTCAGTTTGTCTAACTGGATTTCAAAGTTTAGACAGACAGAAAGTAGAAGTGATCTCTTTTTCTGACTGGAATACATGCTTACTGTGATTGTCTCAAAATACAACCAGGACTTTTTCCAGTGCTGGCTATTCAGCTTAGCAACAGTTAGGGTGAGCCTTCTGCTACCACATCTTTCCATCACTCACACTGACATTAAGTGAAGCAATACACACAGAGAAACTATTCTGAATTCAACAGCATTTCTAAACATGGTCAAGATCCGCACAAATACATTTCCACGCCCCAAACTTTGAAATAAAGAACCCAGTGAATGGAAGCAGAAGACAGAAGGTAAAAGTGTTAATTAAAACTGTCTCTGTTTAATCAGAATCATCTTTGTTCAGCTTTCACATAACTTAACAGGCCGGTTGATGCCTAAACTTACCTGTTTAGTGGGACACAAAATGCAGAAAGTAAAAGAAGAGGTAATAGGCCCCCAACTGAACAGAAATCATGATACCATACAGTCTTACTAGAATGGATTCATTTCTATCACAGCTTTTCTAATTCTTCTCTGTTTAAGTATTTAAAATCTACTTGAATAGAAAAGATTCAGAAAAAAGAACGTAATCACCCATTATTGGTAGAATAATCGCACTTGAGTTGCAGTATTTTTCGAATATCAGATGGTGACTAGTTTTAGTGTTTCCAATATTAAAGAAAAATAAGAAAACACGAATAAGGTACAAAGCGTTACTATAAATAGTCTTTACCAAAACTTGTGCTGTATATATATGTATATTTCTTGAGAACAGACAAGCTTTAGGCTCTTCAACTCACTTTGAACATCCAAGTCCTATTACTTACACATCCAAACTGTGGAAATCCTTTCAAATGGACTTCCACAGTTGCATGAGAAACACTACTTATTTACTGATTTTTAACTTCAATTAACAAAGTTATTTCAAAGATATATTGCTCTCAAACAACCTAAACAAAGTGTTTTTTTCATTAAGGAAGAATATGAATTCTTTATTAATTTATACTCATTTTCTCATTGTTTTAAAAAAGTCTGATGTTATTTAGAAGCTTTCACCTACACATTAAAATGACACTATTATTTCTATAAGAAAATATCCTTCAATTCTACAATATTTTGCTTTAAGATACAATTCAGTCAATTCTTTTTCATTTCATTGTTACACCATGTAAGTACAATTTTGTTTTCAGAGAAGAAAGTGATCATTTTAAAGCAAAACATTTCCATTAAAACATTCAAAAACAAGCGAGCAACTCCCAAACTCTTGAAAATCATTGGTATTTCGTCACCAGGAACATTTCTGCCTTCAGCACACGAGATTCAGATTGTGCAGTGACGCTCACATGTCTCAGAACTACAGACAGAAGGTGTTGCTAGTTTATTTCTCATCATAAGGCTACGAATATTTGACATATCCCTAAACACCAGTTAAGAAAACAACATTTTCTGACTTCACAATAGTAATACATTACTTTGACGTGAAATATCAGTGTATTTTCTTTCTGAGACACGTTCACTTTCAGGAAGTGGTCATCTTTATTTCCCCAGAATTGCCAAATATTTTTGCAAGTTGATTTTTTTTAATTCCTTTTTTTCCCTCTCCCTTTTAGCTTGGAACACACTGAGTTAATGTTCCATGAACTCATCTCAGACCCACGCTATATAATGCCTTAGAGTTCCTTCAGAGCAATTCTTTAAAACTCGTGAAAGTTCTACAAATATGTAAGTAAAAGTTAGCCTTTCAAGACATGCACTGATAGCCAAAATGTCAGAAATATCTAACTGATAGCTCACCACCCTGTAAATGTCTTAAAGGTATTTGAAAGATAAGTTTTGCTAAGAAAGCATAGTTAATGCTGTTCTCCTAGATGTATTGTCTTTTTAAGGGGCTTATACATGAAAAATGAATTAGGTAAAAATATGTGAACGCAAAGAATGTTACGATAGTTCCATTTTTTAGTCATCGTTATTTTGGATTATACACAATTGAAGTGCACTTATTTAAGGGTATTTAGGAGTATTCTTCAGAGTGTTATCATCAGGAATATCTAAGGTCTCCTCTGTAATTTGCATTCCTCAGATATAACTAACATAAACAGTTGTACGTTAGTCATGAAGATACAGATCTCCTGAGCATTAATTTTAGGAAGAATTCCTTGATAATTAGACATGCATGTACACTAATCTGGCAAGCACTTAACCTCGTGGTTCTGAATATACTTCTCAGAGAATAGGAAACTATTACAAAACCCTTAGTAGGAATCCATTAATTCTGATAAAGTCTCACATGTGAACAAGGCAGAAAGATGAACAGAAAATGAATTTTATGCATTTAATTCCCACCTTTGATCTCCAAAATTATTACTTTGTTACCTTGTGTTCTTGATCTTAATTTGAAACACGTTGCCACCTACATTTTCCAAGGGTCAGTTAAATGACTGACAAAGTAAGATGGTTAGTCCATTTAATTGTAACTTTAGTTTCATTACCTACATCTTGAATATATTTATAAACCACTTGCATCAACTATAATTTGAAAAAGCTGCTACATTTGGCTATAGTTCAGATTTTCTATCATTTGAGTCCAGTGTTCCATATACATATTACAGATGCTCTTACATCACTATTTAATGGTGACGTTTCAAACCACTGGAGTTCTGCATTTTTCCCTACTAAGATTAGGGAAGGTTGTGGCACATCCTTCTTATAGTTAACATCAGCATTTAATCATAAACATAATAACTGTTCGGTTAAAATCTCCTTCCAGTATGTGAATCTAACCTGCTCCTCGACGTAATGGTTCCCCTTGAAGCTACCCTCCCTTTCAAGAAAAAATAACCTTGCAGTATACCTAAGTAAAACCAGCGATCCAAATGAGCCGTGTGCCTGCTAGAACACAGTTCTATACTTGTTTGTCAAGAACCAGGATGAAATGTGCTTATAAAATTATAAAGCAATCACAATTCCCACACAATTGACTAAACAAGAGCTTAAACTGTGACTTCCAGTAGCAGAAATTAAACTCATTTTCTGCTCAAAGTCAGGAAACTTACTTTCTCAGGAGGACCATCAAGAAATGTGACCTTCTTGTGAACTTCCAGATACAGGCTAGAAGCAGGTAACTTTTTTTTAATAGTTTTTTCTTACTTCACATTTTAATGGAATCTGTAATTGTGTCGTTCTCCAAATAGCATTCACATTTCTTTTGGTAGACATCTATGTATATTTGCCAGGAACTAAAGCTGTAAAGAAGCCTGTGTGTGGCTTTCCAGGGTTGTGATCACAAGTCTCGTAGGCTGTAGATTTCCATGTGTACACATTCATTAATTTAACAAGCTCACATGGAACTGTAATACTAATGGTGAAAGCAGTTGGTTAAATGAAATACACTGTGCCTGGAGCATTGCAAACTTTTACTTGCTTTTTTTTTTATATAGTATGTATATCCTGCTACTTTAGTAGAGAGCAGAAAGCTCACAAAATTACTAATTAAATTCTTACAAAAATAATAAAACAACGTCCTTAAGGATGTAGCATGTAAACACTGCAGACTACATCACCAGTGACATATTATTTCTATACCAACTTGGAAGCAGAAAAGCATTCCCTTAAACAGCCCTATCAAATCAAAGCCTTATACATTGCAAGACATTCCCCTGGCAGGTAAATGAAGCAGGCAAAGTTTCCTAGCACACAGAACTGCCCTATCTAACCCTACCGTGCTGGGTTTTAAATACAGTGGACCACCTCGGTTTATAATTTCACTATTAAATTTGGAAGTTGCCATTAATTTCAAGGTTCATTTGTCTCTCTGAGAATATATTCAGCTCTGCTGAGCTGGTTACATAGATTCGCTTGCCATGATACAGTCCTAGTTGTATATCACAACTTATGTAAAGGAAAACAACATTAATTTCAAAAGAACTTCTCTTGAAAAGTTAAAAGCACTTGCTGTTTAATAGCCTAAGTTCTGCCATTCTTGCAAGCAAAACTTCTATGCAACAATACGTTTGATACCATGTTAGCATGTTTAGCTTCTAAATAAGTGTCAGATGTTAAAGTATATATGCTTCATAATGCAAAAATTATTCAAGGCCCTGTTCCAATAGAAATGCTTTTGCAGACAAGAATCTTTGGCTCTCACTGTGTTGGATGAAGAAGTCTTACATTATCTGTGGAAGAACATTTATTTTCTAAGAGTATCTGAAATGCATAGTATTCAACAAGCCATTTATTAAAAGCAATGACACAACTCTTTACAGTTTCTTGTTTACTGTCAGAACCATGATTTGATTTTATCTGCACGTTTAAATTCCATGGTCTTTTATAGCAATATTGTTTTTACATTCAATTTTCCTGGACTTTAATGAAACCTTCCCTACAACTGGGGTGGGCTTTTTCTTTCCATTCGAATATAAAATCTTACTGTGTAATTGTGAAAAAATATTATTTGTTGTCCTTATTTGGACATGGGTTTTGTTCTAAAAAGTTTTATGAGGATTAAAAATACTTTCACTTGCACCAGGGGTAATAAGCAGCAATACTCAGAATATATTTTCCATGTATTCGACTATTAGTCACAGCGTGACACCTTTAAGATAATTTTAAGGACAGTTTAAACTCCTCTTACAGTGCAGCTTTTAAAAGTGCAAAAGCTACAGAAGCTTTTATGCTTCCTGGCAAGTCACTCCGCTAATTCAGAGCCCGTAATTGAAAAAGACTGCCTTTTAAATCTATTTTCCTTATTTTACCATTGGATAATGAGAATGGGAGTCTCCCTACAGATCTTACGAGATAATCAAATTCCCATTTCCACAGTAAATTTCCCACTTCACATTACTTGCCTTTATATATGCAGGGAGCATGAATTTTCAGAAGAGACAAGAAACGCTCATCGCTCCTTTGCCACGCTGAAGACTAACAACTGCTATAAATTCCCTCAGTGATCTCACTGCAGAAGGAGGCAATTGAGACAGCAGACTGTTAATCCTCCTTATCAATTTTTATTTAAGGGGCAAAACTTTCGTTGAATTGGACACCCATTTATTCTATCACAATGTACTTGGGAAAATAGCATGTAATATCTGGGACCTGTGCCCAATCATAGGCACCGTGTAGCACATGCAACTGCAACGCTGACTGCACGTGTATTTCCAGTTTGTAACTTCTAGCCTGCAATACCCATGAAGAGGCTACAAGCCTTGGAGCAGTGACCTCACTCTTTGAAGATGGCTGACTGAGACAGGCAATTGTCAAAGATTTGGGGATGCTTTAGAGGAAAGGTCTCAAAGTGTACACTGACCGTTAGCACCACCCCGGCACCTGTGACGGAAGGACCTGATTTCTACACTGCTGTTCTCAAGTGAACTATCTGGTAAGTGTGCTTCAGCCACTGCATCCCCAAAATCCTTTTAACACCTGTGTCAGACACTCAATGTTAATCAAAAAGTATGGTCCTTGTTAGCTTTTTGAGAAGATAACTTAAAGGGTTCAGACACAAGACAGGGGGCTGTGCTCGGTTTCTGTAACTCTGCCCTTAGGAGAAATATCTAGAATAATGCCAAGGGCATCTAAAACAACCTCAGTCTGAACCAGTAAATCGAGATCTGACTAATTCCTGTGTTAAGACAGGGCTATTCTACTTTAAGAAGAGTCCTACTGCCTCCTTAATAATCCCAGGCCCCTTTAAAGCCCAGTGTAAACACCCACCTGGCTCCATAAGGCTTTCCAGATTGGAAAGAAATTTTGTTGTTGTTGTTGTTTTTCTTCTCTAAATTGCTCAGGCTGGCATTATTTTCTACCAAGCTTTCTATAAATCCAACTTTACAGTGCTATATTAGCAAATGTCAATTGTTATTACACTTCATTGCTTAGGATAACTTCTTTTTTACCATATGAATGCATTAAGCTTAGATCCCATCTGCAAAACTAAATGTTAAATTACTAAACAAATGGGTGTTCTAATAGAATGATTGACATATCTTAACTATGGAAGTGTGAAAGACTACAGTGTAAGACTACAAATGCAATACAGGACCGCAGGTTCAGATCTTTGATCTCCTTTTTCGCAGAGGCTGTGATGTATAAAGCCAATTCCACTGAGCAGACAGTACTACACTGAATATAAATTATCCTTTAACTACAGCAAGGCTTACACTCAAAGAAATGCTGCAAGGATGAACAATGCAGCCATGAAGCAATAAAGAGTTCTTCTGCAGAAAAATTACAGACCCAGATCTGCATGGATAACCATGTTTTCAGAAGATAAATTTTGTCTCAGTTGTTACTTGATAAAAATTAGAGTCAAATTTGGAACATTTGTACATACAGAAGTATAATTAATGAACACCGCTTACTTTTTCCATTAAAAAGTGAGGCAGGAACGCTTGCCTTATTTTCCAGACCAAGCATCATTCCCCTCAGCAGCATAACAGTTGTTTTGGAAGGTGGATATCAACAGTCTCAATTGAACATGGCTTGAAATTTAAACACATCTTTTCCAGATATCTCCTCAGAAGAACCGTCTGCCTACTGAGCCTACACTAAGCTCCCTGGAGCTTAGCCATGAATATTCTAAACTCATCTCTTACAAATCACAAGAAGTCTCCTTTTGCCAAAATAAAACACTTAAGAGGAATTCAATACACTTAAGCTGCTTTTCTTCATTTCCTTTGATTATTTTAAATGAATAATTTCTGTCTAAACTTTATGCTAAACATACAGCAAGAGAGACGCTCAACAGTGGAGCTATTACCTCTGATTTTGTACACAACTCAAATGGGAAAACAAATTACTTGTGGCAACCTGAGATATTTTGTTTTGTTTTAATCTACATGATTTTATAATTAACCAACTCTTTTGCTGTTATACAAAGATACTAATGAGTATCTTTAGAGGAAATTTCTCTATTGTTTATTTAAATTATAATGTAGGTGGTTCTTAGAAATGGGTCATTCCCAGTCTATGCTGTTTATTTGTGTAACAACTTGCATTGTGTGTGAAGAAGTTTGTAAATAAATGAGTAACTTTTCTCCTGTCTTACCTCTTTTGACCTGTGCAGTCTGACAGATCAACACCGCTTCCACCGCTGACAAGCAAAAAGTGAACATTTATCTCTGGCTTAATCTTTCTGCTCTTTGGGTTTCCTTTCAGTAAGACTCAAAGAAGGTGCTCTTTGTGGCTCATGCCACAAAGTTGTCTTTGCCAGAACAAAATTCAGCAAAAAAGAAGGCAAGGATAAGCTGATATCCACTACTGTCCTCAGCTCTGCTTTGGTTCAATAAACTTGAACATCTTCCCCCTCCTTTGCCAATTGTGATAAGCAGCAACAATTACTTAAAATGCTTTATCAACTCAAGCTCAAAAAGACAGGATCAGATGAGTTGAGTCCACCTTCCTCAAGCTTACAGTTGTTTTTCATGTCCGAGGGGGGCAGATAAGTCCCTGTTTGCCTCTTGTCACCGAATTCAGAGCTACTTCTTAAAGGCAACTACACCAAGGTTGCAAAAGGAATAGAAGACAAATCCTCTGCTTTCTACAGCCTACAGGGCTTCTGTGTGTGACCAGCAGGCTGTAGGCTTTGTGCCATTATGGCAAAACTCATAAATGAACCATCCTTCCCTTCCCTGAATGTAAGAATTCCCTGAATGTAAGAAATATTTTATCCTTGCCTTTCTGTGTTCTCTTTCCTTGCCTTTCTGTGGTCTCCATAGCTGAAACCAAGTATTCATTGGACATCACTGCAATGCTTCTCTAACCAATTCTAACTGCATACGGAGCTTGAGTAATTTAAAATATATTTCAGCTTGATCTCTGCTTTATCCCATTCCAGTACTCCACATATACAGCAACTTTAAGCTTACAGATATCCCTCCATGGTTCAAGAAAATCCTTCAATCTAAGAACTTCATTTACAATCCAGCATAGTTTCTGCTTTCTTGTCTCCCCACAGCAGCTAGACATTTTGATGCAATCCTCATTTAATGCAATCTCCATTACAGGATTATGATCACATCAATAAAATGCTCCATATGGTTTTTATTTTTTTTTTTCATCCCTCTCCCTCTCTCATTAATACCAGGCACTCTATCTAGAAAAAAAGAAAAAAGAAAAAAAAAAAAAACAGGGAAAAAAAAAAAAAAAGAATACCACAAAAAACCACCCCACCAAATCCAACAGGATGATAGGATGCTCTAGGGAGGTTGTGGGGGGTACACATCCAACACAATGTAACAGCCAACGCAAACTGCCCATCAGGCTGAGCCCACAGATCTCCTCATTCCTGAGCTATGCAAGTTAGCTCTGTCCTCACTGTTGAGCACAGATCGTAAAACATTATGTTACCAGACTAAAAATAAATATATATTTGCAATCACTTGCCAGCTCCATGTGCTTTCCACAAGAACATTTTACTCGATCGGTTCCATCCTATTAATACCGCTGCGAACGAACTGCTGGTGCCCTGCTGGAGGGGGGATACTGGACACGAGCTCTAATATGAAAGGATGCGAAAATCCCTCTTTTCCCCAAGCCCCCTTCTTACCTTCAGTGCCGTGGCTGCAAAAGATATCCCTATGCACGGGCTCCTCAGCACATCACCACGGCGGTTAGAATAGCGAAGGCTGCCCCACTGCATGCAAGTTGGAGTGCTTTGCAACAGCAAATCCTCGATCCAGAACGCAAGCTGCTTCTTCCCGTGCGGTGAACCGAGCACGATTCATAAGCGACTTCCACATAGGGAACAAAATAGTAAAAGAAAGGGGGGGAAAAAAAGAAAAAAAAGAAAAAAAAGATTTCCTAACTTTTAGGTAAGCCCGAGTTTGTTTTATTTTGTTGGGTTTTGTGAATCATTTGCTTTTGCAGCTGGCAAAAGGCCGGAAACGCGATCGCGCCCTGGAAGCCCCGCACCGGTCCACAGAGGTCCTGCCGCCTAACCTAAGTTGCGCGAGGAGACTTTGAACTCCGTGCCGCCGGGCAGCGCAGCCGGCAGCGCCCGGCCGTGGGCTGGGGGACGCTGCTCCCGCGGGGGGTTGGCTGGGATCGGCTGTCCTGTTATCGCAGCGGTAGAACTCGGTGAAAATGGGATTCGGGAACGGTATAGACCGTGATAGAGCGCTCAGCGTTGCGTGGAGATGTGTTTACCAGGTTGGATTGGGGTGAGAGGTGGGTTGAAATCGCGTAAACAACAATATAGGAAGCTGCCTTCCGAAGACGGAGTGTGTGCCAGAGTGCTTGGCCGCGCCAGTTGGCTGCCATTCCTTTTCAGAGAACCCCTGTGCCAGTTTGCTGCTCGGAACCTGCTGACAGGAATATGTATATGGTGTTAAAAGCTCCTTCTACCCACTGAACAGAACGGCAGCCTTCTGAAGATGGGTGGTTGCTCGTAGTTATCCCTCGACTTCGTTCCGTTCTACACAGCACTCTATGTAAACAGTGTTCGGCGGTCGGTTGTGGCTTCGTCATGTTCCACCATGTTTTATAGTATTTTTATGTACTGCAGCTAATGCCGCTTGTATTAGTGCCAGCTATTCTGTAGTGAAACAGCATTTAAATATAGGCCAAGGTTAATGTGAAGACTGGGAGTTAACACGGAGCCTGTGTTGCATGAGGAGTCATGAGACCTCAAGAGGGAAAGTAGGGGTGACTTATTAGAATTTTAAAGTGACATATATAAAGTGCAAAGTATCAGTAATGCCTGGAAGAATGCGCTTTGATGTATGTATGGTGTTTACAACAGCTGTGACTAAAATCCTCCTGGTTTTGTTTCCTTCCTTTCTGCGACAGTGGCTTCAAATCTGCGTGTTTATCTTTTAAGGTTTTGACTGCATACAGCTCCCAACCATTGGAAAATACAGGCATCAAACAAACTCAGCTCCAAAAGTGGTCTGAGAGTTCTCTTGAAACTAACGTGGTTTTCCTTTTCTCCCCTCACAGAGATAGAAGTTGTTTTGTGTGCCCTGCATGCCATTATCCTGAAACTAAGGCGACTATATATATCCTGCCAGTTGGAAGTGTTTGTACTTCTAGTGTCAACATTGGAAAGAACCTCTCAGAAAGTTTGCCCACACAAGAGACCTTGTCTTGCAGTCACAAAAACCTTAAGTTTTTTTAATATGATTTGTTTCAAAAAGATGTATTTCTAGCTGTTTCTAGTGGTTTTATGTTTGCATCGTGGAAGAAACAGATAGTGAAATAACCTGTCCATTTGAAAAAGGCTGTAGTATCTCTTCAAGCCTTTTATATTTTACTGTGTACGTAGCTTCCAACTGACATACAGTTTTCTCCTTTTCAGGTAATTGTTCTGAAGGTATTATGAAACCGTAGATAAACAAAAACTTCTTTTTAAGGCTGGGAAAAGAGCCATCGCGTGTATATCCTTAATGACCATTACTGGGGTCTTGCAAGGGCATTGTAGAGCAGAAGGTTGTAGGTATATGGCTTATAGTCCTACTGCTGAGCTTCAAATTTGTATACAGTTTGGAAAGGATAAGCAGGGCTCTTATGTCGGCATGACTTCTCTGTGTCTTGATGGACTGAGTGAAAGTTGTTGGGACTTCTTTTTATCACATTACAAACTTTTCCTGTCTTAAATGAGTTTTGTAGTCATCAACAAAAAAATCGATTAATTTTCAATTGACAAAATGAGTGAAAATCTAAGAAAAAACAGTGCAGGTAGTTGGGTTGCCAAAGGGGGAAAAAAGTTTTCCCTATGCAAACTAAAACTTTCTTGACCAAAAAGTTCATTTAAAGATATAAAGATGTATGAGCTTTTTATAGTCATATCTGCAGACCATTCCATGTTTGAAGAAAGGGCTTTTCAAAGCAGAGGCTTAGAGTGGATTTCAAAATGGGCTGCTTGAAGCTTTCATACCCTAGTATGGAAAGTGGCTCAGGATAATGAGCTGAAAAATCGCATTGCGCTAACTTGTGCATGGTGAATATCTTGAAGCAGAGTATTTTACATTTTCTAGGCTGAATGACTGGAATGGATGAGTGAATTTTTCCTGAAGTTCCTTGAATATGGAAGTGTCCTTCTACTTACTTTAATATATCAAAATTGTAATTAAAAAAAAATAAATCAGCTGTAATGACACCTTAAACAATCACCTCAAATTATAAACTGTTTAATTATGCTTTATCCTGTATATTTTTAGGGGGTGCTAAATTGTATGGGGTCTGCATGTTAGAATATCATGTTAAGAAACTAAACCCTTAGAATGATTCAGGGTGGGAGAACTTCCTATGCAGTCAGGCTTCTCAAAGTGAGCAGTAAAATCCCTTTATTTGATTTAAAACTGAGCAGAATACAAGTATGTGACAGAATCAGTAGAAATAATATTTAGAACAGCTTCTGCTTCTCCATTTTTGCCTTGACAAACTAGAGATAATGTTTTAATTAAAGCATCTATTCCTTTGGCTTAATGTTCCCTTTTTTTTTTGTTGCATTTTAATGCAGTACCCAGTAAAATAGCACTGTCACCTTTAGAGTAGCATATTAATACATAGTGCAAATATACACACCAGTAGAAAAGAGTTTAGATGTATGTATTTAGGAAAGTGGAAGTATAGACTGAATAGTGCTGTAGAATTCCAGCAGGCATTTCTGGTACAGAATCACTCCTTCTGTACAAGCAAGCAGTGCTTTGGAGTGGGCTACAGGAATAGTATGGAAGGAAGAGGGGAATGAGGAGAAATATGGTCTATTTCAGGCAATTTATTTAAAGTGGCAAAAAGTTCTGATTTCCTGTCCTTTTGACAGGGTGTTTGTTGACAGCAGTGCTTCTGGTAGTCCTAGTCCTTCAGTGGCTTATGAGTCTAGGATGATCATTCCTCGGATTTGTTCTTGCTTATGTTATTTGCACAGCTCTTCCAAACTGGTAAAAGCATTCATGAGTACCTTCTGGTCTTTTCTGTGACTACAGATCTTTCCTTGTGACTTCATCCCTGTACTGATGTTACTTTCCCCTTTTTTCCTTACTACTTTTCAGTAGTTACTCTCTTTCATGCTTTTTCTCCCATATCCCCTCTTGATGGGGAAGCAGCAGAAGGGTCAAAATGAAACTTACATTTTAAAATCATCTCATCATACTTTACTTGAAGAAAGGTGAAGCCATGATAAATACTTCTGAACCATAGAAAACATTATGTCATTGTATATGGCTTTAACTCCTGTTCTTAAGTGGCCTTAGGTATAGTGCTGTTGATATTTACACCCCTATGATTTCTGTAAGTAGTTCCAGAATCTTATGCAATTTTCTTGCATATAGTTGTGGCAGGCAGCTCAGCACCATGCAACCACTTGTTCACTCTGCAGGTGATATGGGAGAGAGAATTGGAAAGGTAAAAGTGCAAGAACTCATGGGTTGGCGTGAAGACAGATTACTGAGTAAAGCAGAAGCTGAGAGTGCAAACAAAGCAGAACAAGGAATTCATTTCTTAGCTTCCCTTTGGCGAGCGGATGGTGTGTGACATTCTTTTGGTCAGTATGGGTCAACTGTCCTGGCGGTGTCTCCCCAGCTCCTGCTGTCAGGGCAACGTGAGAAGGAGGAAAGTCTATGGCTTTGCACAAGCACAGCTCTGCAACAACTGAAACGTGGGTGTGCTATCATCACTGTTTTCATTAAAAAATCCAAATATTGGTATCGTGTGAATATCTACAAAGAAAATAAATTCTATCCCAGTCAAAATCATGATGTAATCACCCCTTCTTCCATACTGTGCTCAAGTCCCATGCTTTTTCTAATTCATCTTCATTAATGACCACCCTTTGGTAATAGGAAGATACCCTTCCTTTGGTCTGTGGACCACTCCTGTGGAATGTCTGTGACTTAGCTTCTATCTGTTACAGTAGCTCTGAGGATAGGAGGGGTGTTGTGTGGTGTTGCTGTGTGCCAATGGGAGCTCGGCTTGTCAGACTTAACCATAACACACAACTCAACCCATAGTTTACAACACTTTAAAGCCATGTCTGTTACAGTTTCTACCTTCGGTTCTTTCAAACCAGTCTTTATGGTGTAACATGTGATGAACTCTTCTCCTTGCTTTTGCTCGAGCCTGGGTTTGCCTATTGGCGGTAGTCCCTTGGAGTTGTACCTGCTTTGACCTGGCCTTACAGTGAGCCACAATCCCTTCAGATGTCTGTCTGCTGTGTTGTAGACTTATCCACAGCCATAGATGCTTTGAGGTCTGCCTGTTCTGATGTGTGCTTATTAACAGGATGTCGCCTCTTCAGGAGCGTACATCCTGTGGCAATGACTTATTCACAGTCACTTTGAGGTGTACCTGCTGTGGTGTAGCCTTTTCAATGAGCCTCAGTCCCTTCAGAGATTGCTTCTGACACGCCTGCTGTGTTGTGTTCTTATCCACAGATGCTTTGAGATACTTTCACATGGTCTTATCCACAGGCACTGCAAGGTGTACCTGCTATGGTGCAGGCTTCCCCATGGCCACAGATGTTTTGGGTTATACATACTCCCATGTGGGCTTATCTGCAGGGCACAATCCCTCTGACTAGAGTTCAGTCTGGAGTCCCAGCCTGTCCAGCCCAGGCTGTAGCTGTTATCAGAATTTTCACAGGCACACCAAAACAAGCTGATAAGGGAGTAGAGCAAATGGCAGAACAAAAGCAGCCACTAACATGCACCAAACTCCTACCATGCAGTAAGTCCTGTTAGCAGCTAAACAGCTGAAACATCTACACATCTGGTTCTAGTGCAGTCCCCGCTCCTATCAAATCTGTCATCACCTTTATGCCCCACTTTGGATGGCTGGAAGGATGGAGTTATGGCATGCCACAAGTGAGCAGCTCCGCACCACAAAGCCTCTTGCTCACTCTCCCTGGATAGGATGGGAGAGGAAACTGGAGAAGTAAACTTGAGAACTTGTGTGTTGTCAGTTTGCTAGGTAAAGCGAAAGCTGTGCGTGTGAGCAAAGCAAAACAAGGAATTAATTTGCTACTTCCCATTGACGAGCAGATGTTCAGCCGCTTTAGGAAAGCGGAGCTCACTGTGCGTAATGGTTCTCTGGGAGGACGAATGGCTTCACTTCCACTTTTACATTGGCTTAAATACAGAGCATAGTGCTGTGTGGTATGAGATGTCTCCTTGGTCAGTCTGGATCAGCTGTGCTGGCTGGGTCCCTTCGCAGCTCCTTGTGCACCCCAGCCTGCTGGCAGAGCAGCATGAGAAGTTTGTTTTTTAATAAGTGCTTGCTCTGTGTAAGCACTGCTGTACAACAACTGAAACATCAACCTGCTGTCACCACTGCTTTCCTCAAAAATCCAGACCATGGCATCATATAAGCCCCTACGAAGAAAACTATCTCAGCTGAAACCATGATACATACTTCTTTTGTGTGTCCTCTGACACAACAGTTAAAACAGATACATGCATTATGTGGTTTAGATAGAGGGCTTTCAATTTCTAGTGTTAATAGTCACTTTCTTACTTTCAGAAGCCAGATGCCTTGACCACTGCTGCTGGCAATCCAGTAGGGGATAAACTTAATATTATGACAGTTGGGCCACGTGGACCTCTTCTTGTTCAAGATGTTGTTTTCACTGATGAGATGGCTCATTTTGACAGAGAGAGGATTCCTGAAAGAGTTGTGCATGCAAAAGGAGCAGGTATGCTTTATAAATGCACTTTTCTCTCTGTGGGATCAGGTTTTAAGAAGCTTTTGAGTTGGCATATCAGTACAGTTAGATTGAATTATATTATAATCTATGATTTAATTAACAGCGGAGCGGCAGGTAAGGCCTGGTTTAGAAAAACTGTGTGTGTAGGTCTTTGATCCAAAGGTAAATGGATCAAGCGTGTGAAATTTTAAAAACAAACAAGAAACCACAAACCCAACCAACCACAAAAAATACCTGTAATAATTCAATTATAATAATGTGCTATAAATCTGCAGTTCTTGATTAAATTTATACCAGTCATTATTCCAAGGGTCAAAGCTGAAATTTAAAGCAGTGAGACTATTAAAAAATATAGAAATGTAATTATAGCCCTTTGATTTATTTTAAATATTGTACTATTCACTGTACACTCTGCTTCATCTGTCTGTTGCTTCATACTACCCCTCTTCTCTGAAAGGATGTCTTAACCATCTGTGTTTTAATATTTGTTTCTGTGTTTTTTGATTAAAAACTTCACTCTTTAATACCTGACGTATCAGTCTGTCAAAGAAAGATGATCTTTAATACTTAAACTAAAAAAATGTCGCATAGAACTAGCACCACTGGTTTCTGTTACACATTGTTCTTAAACAATAAAATATGGGACTGAATTTTTTTGTAATGTAAATCTGTAGAAAAGGTCCTCTTTGTAGGGTGGGGAGAACTGTGTTGCTTTGTCTTGTTTAAAGATGGACCGTTGATTCTGCAACATTTACTAAGATCAAAGAAATACTTATCTTCCTCTGAGGTAAATGTATAACATCTTGGCAGAAGAGCACCCAAAGAGTTACTGTTTATTATTTTGTAGAGTAGAAGTGAGATCCGTATTGCTGCCAGGAACTGTTAGCAGCCTTTTAAGGTGGAGGGGTGGGGGAGCACAGTGCAAATATAGATTGTGTGATGTAAATTTTAATCTGTAGAAACAAATTGGTGGTTTAGTGCATAAATTTAAACCAGTGTATTTTCATGTTGGTTTATTTTGACTTAATGTTGTGTGTTTAACCATAATTGAATAATATATGTGCTATGAGTGGAAGGAAATTATGTAGATCTGATGTTTTGAAATTATATTTCTTCAGGTGCCTTTGGCTATTTTGAAGTGACTCATGATATTACCAATTATTGCAAGGCGAAAGTGTTTGAACACATTGGAAAAAGAACTCCAATTGCTATACGGTTCTCCACTGTTGGTAAGCTCTAAAGTTGTGTATCTTCATACATACATACGTATATATACATATGTATATATCATAGTCAACATTGATATCAGTATTTGAGTTGCAGAACACTTACGTTGTCTTTAAGGTATTTGAAATGTTTTGGTACCGAATTCCTCCTCTGTGTATTTAATTTTTAAGTCCTTAAACAATAGTGAACTGGTTCTACACCTTGTGGCACCAACCCACTGTTTTTCCCCTGGAATGTGAAAGAAAGGGTAGTCTGTACTATTTTTGGTTCTGATGGAAAGCTTTGTTTCTGGAGGGATCACAGTCAACACTTGCAAACTGCAGTTTTACTCTTTAAATTTGAAGAC